>PVKS010031726.1:0-23204 GCA_004027875.1 Aplodontia rufa
GGGGGATTGTGAGATGCCACTGGGGCTTGTCTGCCAGCGTCTGATTGGTTCTTTAATGCACTTGGGCTGCCTGATGCCCTGCCCCCATCTGGATGCCTGAAATCAAAAATATTCTCTTCCAATCATTTTCTTTTTCTTTTTTCTTCTAAGAAAGAATCAATTATATTTAGTTTTTCATGTGGCCTTCGTTGCTCCGACACTTGGTTGTGTACATGGTGCTGGGGTTTGAACACATGTCCTTGTGCTTGCCAGGCAAGTGCCACTGCTCTAATCCTCTCTTCTAAACATCTGTTTCTTTCTTTCTTTCTTTCTTTCTTTTTCTTTCTTTCTTTCTTTCTTTCTTTCTTTCTTTCTTTCTTTCTCTTTCTTTCTTTTTCTTAAAGAGAGAGGGATAGTGAGAAAGAGAGAAAATATCAATTTTATTTAGGTTTTCATGTGGCTTTCATTGCTCTGACAATTCTCTGTGTACATGGTGCTGGGATTTGAACCCCGGTCCTCACACATGCCAGGCAAGCACCGTAACCACTGAGCCACAACTCCAGCTCCCCAAACATTTTCAATGTGTGGTTATATTTTTGTAAAATTGCAAGAATGTATACATATTATTTTGTATATATATATTCCTTTTACTTAGCTTTATTTTCTGAACAAATTTCCATATTTTCCCATGTAATATTTATTTTGTGGTTAAATATTTCATTGTATATGAGTGGATGCTGTAGATATTTATGTGTTTTTCCTCTGTAGTTCAAAGAAATTACTTTTTATTTTTGGTACCATGGCTTGAACCCAGAGATACTCAATCAATGAGCCCCATCACCAGTCTTTTTTAAATTTTTATTTTATTTTTTTAATTTTGAGACAGGGTCTCACTAAGTTACTAAATCCTCCTGCCTTAGTCTCCCAAGCCACTGGGATTACAGGCCAATGCCACCATGCGTGACTCCAAAGAGGCCCCTTTAGAAAGTGTGTGTACTTGGACCAGAATTGATATTGTTTTGCTCCTATGAGTTCTTAGACTATTTAAAAAATAATAATCTCCTTTAAATTTAACTTTGATAATAACTTCCTGGAACAATGTAAGGGGTAGAAAGAACACTTACAGAGCAAAAGGACTACAGTGGCTTTACTGAACATCTAATAGGGGCAGCGATTTGTGTGACATATATGTTTAACTAATAACTAGCAAATCCGGGATTTAAATCCTGGCAATCTGATTCTGGAGTTTATGCACTAAACCACTATGCTATTCTGTTAAACCTAACCCAATTGGTTTTTTTGGTACCTGAAATTGAACCCAGTGGGAAATACCCACTGAGCCACATCGCCACTGGCCCGTTTTTTTTTTTTTTTAATTTGGATGCAGGATGTAAGTTGAAGAATTCTCTGAAGCATGTGAATTTAACACCACTTTGTAAGAAAAAAAGCAACACACATACACCTGAGGCCAAAAGGGCTTAAAACAAATGCTCAAGCTAAAGAGTCTACAGGGATCCTGTTGTTACAGGGGATCACTGTTAGAAGATTTTCCCCCCTTCCACTTTCCCATTTTTCTTAGATTACATAACTCTGTCTCTTTTGGCTTATAGAACCATTTAAGTTCATTATTAACCCAATGAGGAGGAAAAAAACCCCAAGAATGATAGTTAATGGAAACTGCCATTTAGATACTGTGACAAAGAGATAATAGAAAGTGGCAGGAAGAATGCCTCATTAAAAGGGGCTACCTACTCAGCCCAGTTAAGCTCCAACATGGCCAGGTGTATCAGTTAGCTATTGCTGTGTAACAAATGACCCTGAAATCATAGTTGAAAACAATAAGTACTTATTATTGTTCACAACCTATGAATGGCTCTTCCAGCCTTGGCTGCATGTGTGATCAGGTTAGCTGCAGGTTGATTTTGCTGGAATTGGATGGGTTTGTTTCACATGTCTTGGGCCCTGGTTACAACTTGTCTTTGATATGACCTCTCAATCCTAGCCGGCTAGCCTAAGCTTTTTTGTTGTTGTTTGTTTGTTTGTTTATTTTCGGAGTTGAGGACCGACTCGGGGCTTTGCGCATGCTAGGCAAACGCTCTGCCACTGAGCTAAATCCCCAACCCCTCGCCTAAGCTTGTTTACACAAAGTCTTGCCAGTTTTTAAGAAAGAAAGAGAGGGCTGGAGCGGTGGCTCAGCGGTTTTGGCGCTTGCCTGGTAAGCACGAGGACCCAGGTTCAAACCCCAGCACCACGTACACAACTAAATGTTGGAGCAACTAAGGCCATGTGAAAAACTCAATAAAGTTATTTCTCTCTTTCTCTGTCTCTCTCACTGTCCCTCTCTCTTTAAAAAGAAAAGAAAGAAAGAGAAAATGTACAAGCCCTCTTAGGTCCAAACCCAACTGCTAAACTGTCATTTCTTTCACATTCCATTGGCCAAAGCAAGTCATAAGGCCAGTCCAGAGATAAAGGTGGAGACACAGTCTTCAACCCTGTATGGGGAGAAGTGTGGACAAAGGGAGGGGTGAAGAACTGGAGCCATGCTCACTCAATCTCCCACATCAAGTCTTCCAGGTTTTCCGCAGATAGAAACCCAGATCTTCACGTAAAATCTCGAGCTTTAAGTGTTGTCAAATTGCAGACTTTTCGACACTGGTGGGCCAGTACCATGTGCCAGATGTGGTTCGTGGGCTGTGAGTTTGCAACCTCTGGATGAATAATTTACTCAAGTTTCCACAGTAATCGTCTGCGGAAGAGATTTGCTCCTGTGTCTGGCTGGACCGCAGGTCCATATTCATTCAGCAAACATTTTTGTGTCTTCTGAGTACATGTCTTTCACAAACCAGACCAATGAAATGCAAACCCTGCCTCAGCGGCTCACGGTTATGAGTGGGACACAAAAATATAAACGCACATTGCCTTCGTGGGAGACGTTGTTCCACATGCTGTGGGGAGGACACTTCTTCCCACGCCTGATGCTTCCTTCCTGTGAAGGGGACTTGATTACTATGACTGGGCCTCTGCTTTTTGCCATTCTGCACCTTGGAGGTAGAGTGACTTAGCTCACTGATAAACTTGAGGGAGTAACTGTGTGTGTGTGCGGTCTCTTCTTATCTTCAGTCTCTCTGCGCCAGACCTGGCCAAAGATAGCAAAGACAGCTACTGTTCTCCTTCCTCTGGTGCTACGCGCCTTCCGGGGGCATCTAGGTGTTGGCCTCCCTGCCTCTCCACCCCTGCTGAGCACTGCTGAATGGTAGAAATCCACATGATTCCGGGATTTGGGGAGCAGACCTGTTTAGCGCTCATCTGGCTTCATCAGTAATAAAAGTGACATCTTGGCAGCTGAGTTTCCCCTTAAAGAGAGAGGGACAGTGAGAGAGAGAAAGAGAGTATCAATTTTATTCAGTTTTTCATGTGGCTTTTGTTGTTCAGGCACTTCGTTGTGTGCTGGGGTTTGAACCCATGTCCTCACACACGCCAGGCAAGTGCATTAATTGCTGAGCTACCACTCCAGCTCCTTTCTTCTAGGTCTTAACTTGCTGAGAACATGGGGGAGAAACATGTGACTTAAGGAGAGACTTTTCCAGAGGCCTCAGTGGTGTTATGATTGGGGTTTACAAACACACACAGGTGCACACGTAAGAGCCCTGACAGCTCACGCTCCGGAACCTGCCTCCTAGAACTCACCTCGAGTTTTAGCATACCCCAGTGGGGATGGGACATGCTCAAGGAAAGGAAATTAAAATGCTGTTTTCCTTCATCCCCAGCCCTTTTTATTTCTTTATTTTGAGACAGGGTCTCACCAAATTGCTTAAGGCCTCATGAAGTTGCTGAGGCTTGCAATCCTCCTGCCTCAGCCTCCTGAGCCACTGGGATTACAGGCGTGTGCCACCATGCCCGGCATAATACAGATGTTCTTAACCCACATAAAAGTGGGCACTGAGAACGCAGAGCAGCACCTCGACCATGGTACAAAGCTACCCGTTGCCTTTGGACACCTGCTTTGCCTTTCAGGAGTCTCTTTAGACATCACCATGTCGGGGGACCCGCTCCACTTTCTGTCCCCACATTGGCTGGACTCTCAAGCTGTGGGCATGTGCTTCCCGGGAGAAAGCGGATTTGACTTCAAAAGGCTGCCTCCTGGGTCTCACCCACCGAGAGGTCCCTGAGTGCCCAGGATGGGGTGGGCGCTGGCTGGGAGACAGTGGAAGGTGGAGCCACATCCCAGTGCTCGAGTGCTGCTGGCTTCCGAGGGAGACTGATGCCAAGAGAGGGAAGTGACAGCAGTCCCTCTGTGAGGAAGACCAGCCTGGGGCTCTCAGGAGAGGCTGAGAAAGAAAACTCAGAGCGGCCCTCTCACTAGTTCTAGTGGGGCTCTCCTTCCCTAGAGAAGAATTTTTTTTGTTGTTGTTTGTTTATTTTTTCCCCAGGGGCACCCTGTGGCTGGCAGGCTGGCGGAGCCATCCAGCTCCTCAAGCACGCACGTTCCATCTGACACAGGGCAGGTCAGCGGGTGGCTGGGACTGGTGAAGCCCATCTTGTGTACCAGCCTCCCCTCCCATGGGGCTGTAGTCAAGGTGAGTAGGAATTTCGTCAAATGGAAGGAACTTTATTTCTCTCTAGCAGGTTGACAAGATAAGCTCTAGAGGGAAGCCACATCAAAAAAGGAGCCTGCTGTCACCATTAGGCGTCTGTAGTGTGAATGAGTCAGCTCAAGGCTTTGTTTCCGTGAGCTGCCTGGAGCAAGCACGGGGCAGCTCATGTTTTCCATTCACAAGGGCATCTGGGACCATCTTACCGTGTTAGGCAAGACGCCCCGTGACACAACACTGCCCACATCACCTTGTGTTGACAGATCCATTCTTCAGCCAAAGTAAACTTTGGTCTAATTGCCACCAAAACGATCTGGACCCATTCTTAGACCACTGGGCAAAATCTGCACTAGTAGAAGCCACGGAGTGTGATGTCCCGAGTTTTAAAATGTTCGGTGATCTCAGGTAATTTTCTGATATGTTTCCGGTCCTGCAAAATCATAATTTTTTATTAGGTGGGATATGAATAGCACCAATCTCGTAACATGCATGTAAGGTTTAAAGGAGGGAGTGTAATGTATCTAGCACGATAGCTGGGGCAAATGCAGACTCCGGGAAGTTCACCTCTGTCGCGTCTGGGGCGTTCTCAGTCTTGCAGGTGACAGTGAAATAAAAGTGATGTGCAGAACCAACACTCCATCCAAAACAGGTTGCTCAGAGGCCTACGACCCAGACGGCTTCCCCAACCCAGTGAGCGAGGTCTCGTGACGGGTGTGACAGCGTTGACACCAGGCAGACCCTCAGGTGCAGCCAGGGCTCCTCCTGCCCAGCGCCCCTGCACGAAATGCGAATGCACCTGGATTCTAAGTTCTGGACGCCACAGCACCCATGGGAAGGAGACGATGCGACCTTAGCAGAAAACTCTGAGATCTCTGGCCAGGGAGAGAAAGAGTGGGGAAATAGAAAAGGTTGCCACAGACCCTGCCCCCTCTCTGCCCCATGCTCCTCTTTTTCTCAGCTCCTGGAAACTGGGAAGCACACCCTGCCCAGCTGGGTGGGGGCTGGTACAGGAGGGTGAATACAGCCAAAGTTGGAGCCTTTAAAATCCCAGCTCTTACCTAGCTGGGGAAAAAGGTAGATGAGGACCCAGCAGTGTACTGCAGTGCTGATTGGTGCATCTGAGTCCCCATGAGGCTGGCAGAAGCCCCATAGGGGGATGCGGCTGCTTTTAGCACCTCAGGGTGCCAAGGAGAGGCCAGCCAGCCACTTAGAGAGGGAGAACACCCGCCCTCCCCCAGGCTGGTTTTGTGATTGGAGTGTTTGGTCCAAGCCCTGGGAGCGGGTTGCCATGGTTTCGCTGGTTTCACAGCAAGGGTTAAGTGGCTTCCCTGAGGCCAGGCTGCTATTAGCCGCTGGTTTTGAATTTTCATTTCTCCCCCTGGGAGACCCACCCTGCAGGGAGGAGAAGCAGAGAGTCCTGGAAGCAGCTGGGGAGGGGGGTGAATTTGATTTGAAATGGTTCATGCAGAAGGCAGAGGGGCTGGTGGCGAAGTGGAGGGGCTCTGAGTCGGATGGCTCAGCCTGAACCCCGCTTGGTTATATACGCCTGTGTGTCTTCAAGCAGGTGGCTGACTCTCTTGGAGACACGGGGACTCTGAGAGCTTGCAGCTGCTGGGCAACTGTGAGGGTTAGGGGATGATGGGTGGCTTTCCTGGGTGTGAAGCGCCCCCAGAATAACTGTGGATGCTGTCTGTCAATGCCGTCCTTAGCTTTCTGGAGGGGAAACTGAGGCAGGAGCTCAGGGGCTTCCTACACCAGCCTTTACGATTGCCGTGTGCCTGCTTCTCTGACTTCATCCGCCTACACCACGAAATGGCTGCACTACCCCCCTGTCTGGCCCATGCCATGCTGGGTCCTGCCTCTGACTGTCCCCTCTGTGACATTCTTCACTGGTTTTGTTTTCTTTTCTTTCTTTTTTTTTTTTTTAAGAGAGAGAGGATCAATTTTATTTAGTTTTTCACGCGGCCTTCATTGCTCCAACGCTTCATTGTGTATGTGGTGCTGGGACTCGAACTTGTGTACTTGCACATGCCAGGCAAGCGCCGAAACCACTGAGCCACCGCTCCAGCCCCTTCCCTGGCTTTTCATGAGACTGGCTCCTTCTCCTCCTTTGGCGTTCATCTGGGGTGGCCCCTTCCTAATAATCATTCACCCTGGTTACTACTCAATCTCTCACTTACCTTTTCTTTATATATTTGTAAATTTTATTCCACTTTATTTTCTTTAAATGGCTCCTTATTTCCTGAAATCATTGATTTAAATAACGCATCACAATGTGAAATTGTCCTGTTTGTAATTGGCCTCTCCTGCTAGGTCAGCTCCTATGTAAATCTGGTTTCCTGCTCTGTCTCCCGGATATAACTAATCCTGAGAAGCTTCTGGGTCTGTGGATAGAGTTTGGGTTCTAAAATTGGGATAAAGAAAAAATTACACCTTTATTGTTACTAATCCCTAACCGAAATTTAGCATTTCCTTTCATCACAAATGTAGCAACCAACCATAATGGTACGCACCGCACTTGAGACTTTGTTACACAGTATGGTTTTACAGTACCTTGTGAAACCATGTCTTGGAGTGTCCTTTATGCTGATCCTTCACATGAAGTGTGACAACACGTTTAGACCCGCCGGCAGATCTTGTTAGTGAGTATAATAACGGCGGAACACGTGTGTTTCTACAGCATGATTTTAAGATGTTTTGGTAACCATTTCAATGTATTTCATTTATAATCCTCTGTATTTATTTTCTGCATTTAAAAAGCCTCAGCCTGAGAACGGGTCTGCAGGTTTTGCCAGGTGGCCAACAGCATTTGCAAAAAAGGTAAGAGCTACCTCTGTGGGCTAGAACAGTGCCTGGCACTGGACAGGAGTTTGGTAAAAATGCTTTGAATGAATAAGTTGGCTGGAAGAAGGGAGGTAGAGAAGGAGGGACGGCCCTAGGTGGAGAAACAGCAGCCTCGGGCAAGGAGCTCCCTTCCAGACGCTGAAAAAAGTACAGTTGGTGCTCTGAGAGCCAGAGGGAGATTTAGAAGCTGAAGCTGACCAGGTAGCTGTTTGGACTCCAGCCAGGGCAGTGGGAAGTCAGAAGTAGTATTAAGCAGGGACCGGAATAACTGCCTGTGGGTTTTTAAAAATCTTTTTGGCTGCCAGGTGTGGAAGTGCACGCCTGAAGTCTGAACTACTCCTGAGGCTGAGGCAGGAGGATTGCAAGGTGGAGGCCAGCCTCAGGAATTTAGTGAGATCTTGTCTCAAAATAAAAAATAAAGAGGGCTGGTAGATTGAACACCCCTGGTTCAACCCCTAATACTGCAAAAACAAAACACACACACACACACACAAACTCTGGCTGCTGGGAGGAGAGAAAAATGAGAGGGCAAAAGTGGGCACCACTTAAGAGGCTCCTGTGGGTGGCGGGGGAGGTGGAGAGCCCTGGGTGTTTCGGGAGCAGTGCAGGATGAACCAGACAACCCTCAAGCCTTGCTTAGCCGTAGGGGATGAGGGTGAACAGGAAGCACAGAAGGCCTGTGCCTTTTGGAACTGAGTGGACAGTAGCTTGCTTAGAGAGAAAGGCAGCCTGAAACTTCAGTAGGGTTTTATTTTTTTATTTTTTATTATGTTGTCAACTTGGCTTTGCTAAAATGTTTTAAACCTGAATAATGTGGACCCAGGTCTTGCTTCTAGTTGTCGCCAATAAGCATCTCAGGCACTTCTAGGCCTAACCATTGCTCCCTGCCTTCCAAATTCAAAGGTTGACACCCTCACCCCAGGATGACGGGGTCAGGGGGAAGGGCCTTTGGGAAGTGATTAGGTCGCAAGGGTACAGCTATCTTGGTGGGATTATCGCCCTTATATCTTTTTATTTTTTAAAAACTACATCCCCAGCCCTTTTCATTTTATTTTGAGGCAGGGCCTCCAACTCACTATCCTCCTGCCTCAGCCTCCTGAGTCTCTGGGATTACAGGTGTGCCAACACCCGGAGTAGATTAATGCCTTTGTAAAGGAGGTCCCAGAGAGCCCTGTCCCTCCCACCATGGAGAGTGCGGCAAGAAGGCACCGTTCAGGAACAGAAAGTAGAGTCTCACCAGACAAAGAGCCTGCCAGCCCTGGTCTTGAACTTGTCAGCATCCGGAACTGTTGGAAATGACTTTCTTTTGTTGATTAGCCTCCAGTCTGTGGTATTTTGTTACTGCAGCTCACGTGGACTAAGAAGGGCCCAGCTTCCCGTGTTTTGTCCTCTGAGCAGTGGAGTTCGTGAGACTTGTCCTGCACACCTCCTGTGCCAGAGTAAAACCCTCTCCCTTCCTACCTTCTTCAGGTGAAGCAAGAAACAGCCGAGCATTTGGCTTTGCCAAAAGTGCCTGAAAGTTGGAGACTTTTCTCTAAGCCTTGCGTAATAGTCCGGGTTTCATGTGGACTTCACGATGACGTGCATATGGTTATATTGAAAATAAAAGCTAACCTCCACTGAGCCCTCGCTGTATCTTGGGCACTGTGCTGAGGGGTTGGTGTACATTATTCCTCTGACTTCTCTCTGACAATGTTACGAGACAGATATTATTGTACCCAATTCACAGATAAGAAAACAGAGGCTTAGCGCTCAAGTCACTTCCCTGAAATTACATAGTTAGAGGTGGTAGAGAGAAGATGGAACTCAGGCAAACCAGGCTCCTAACTCTATACTCTTTTTTTTTTTTCTTTTCTCAAGAAAGAATCAATTTTAATTATTTTTTCATCGGGTTTTTGTTTCTCTGATGCTTAGTTGTGTACGTGGTGCTGGGGTTTGAACCTGGGTCCTCATACGTGCCAGGCAAGTGCCCTCCTGCTGAGCCTTGCTCCAGCCCCCCAAAGTCTGTATTCTTCTTCTTCTTTTTTTTTTTTTTTAAGAAAGAGGGGACAGTGAGAGAGAGAAAGAGAGAAGCAATTTTTATTTAGTTTTTCATGTGACTTCTGTACCTCCAGTACTTTGCTGTGTACGTGGTGCTGGGGTTTGAACTCAAGTACTGGTGCATGCCAGGCAAGCGCCGTAACCGCTGAGCCACCGCTCCAGCCTCCCAAACTCTGTATTCTTAACGACTGCACCTTCATAGCTCCTTGGATGAATCACCCTGTTTTGGTCCATGCGCCCACTGGAGCTGTCCTGCCCTCTGTGGCCTAGACTGAACGGGGTCACCTCTTCAATCCGCATCCTGTTTGGAGACCAGGCCCTCCTGAGCTCTCTGAGGAGGTGGCTGCTGGTGTAGGGCATCTTCGGCTGCAGCGCCTGTCCTGTGGAGCTAGCCCAGCCTGTGGCTCACTCTGCCTTCGCTGTCCCTGATCTGTGCTGTGTCGGCCTAGCTGTGAAAACGAATTTCTTTCTTAGTTTCTACCAAGCTTTTGCTTGCACAAGGCTTTTATGCTTGTAACAGATTTTTGCCAAAAGTCAAAAGATGGACCGTTTACTGCTCAGAAAGAGCAAATTTAAAAAGCTGAATAAGACAGCTCCGTTTTTCACAATCCCCATAGTAATGGCTGCCATTGTATCAGTTAAGATTGAGGAGGTGCTGCTAAAACAACAATTCCCTCTCTTCCACTCCCAACAGACCAGAGGCATTCTACCAGTCCAGAAATAAGAGGTCCAGGCTGCTGGAAGATCTGCCTCCTGTGGTCCCTCAAATCACAGGCTCCTTCTGGCTCACTGCTTTGCCAGCCCCTGGGAGAGGCTGGGTCCCCATCGGCCTGATCAGAGATGGCTCAAACCACATGCACAAGCAGCCCATGAGAAGGAGAGAAGAGGAGGCAGCAGAGGCCAAGGACCTCCTTTCATGGAGGCTACGTGCACTTCCCTCCATTCTCAGCCCACTGCCAGGAGCAGAGTTACAGGGCCATGCTGGCTGTAGTGGGGCCTGGGAAACTGAGTCTAACAGGACAGTGGCATTCCCAGCTACAACACTATTGCTATGCAAGATGCAGGAGACGAGGTTTTGGTGGGGGGACCACTGGGGACCTCTGCTCCAACCAACCCAGGGTCCAGTCTTTGTTCAATCTTTCCAGACTTTTCTTTGTTCGTTCTTTCTATTCTTCTTTTAATTCAGCTCTATCCCTCTGCACCCTCCTCCCCACGTTCCTACTTATTTCTACGGTAGAGCAGTTTAGCAATCTCATTTTTCCTCCTCCTGTTCTCCCACGTCTCAGGGTCTCACTTTCTATCCCAAATGACCTATAAAGCCGTTGTTCCAAACAAAGACACTTCATACTCAAATTGGGAGTCTGGCGTCAGCTGTTAAGATACTTTCCTGTCTTGCTACATGGTGAAAACAGAGCAAGACATCGTGCGAAGACACTTTCCCCGCAAACGCTGAGTTAGACCCGTCCTGTCAACATCCCGAATCATGTGATTTAATAAACCCTCAAGAAACACAGACTGTTTCTTGCTTAAAATGAGATGATTTCACACTGCAGCAGAGCGTAAAATCCGGACTTCCAAGAAACAGCTTTGCGAAGGGGTAGAGAGATCACCGTGGGAGAGCTCTGGGCTCTTCTTCCCCACCTTGCGAGGAGCCACCTGCTCTCGGTTCAGCCCAGCCACACAAGCGTTTGAAGTTTCTGCAGGAGGAGCATGTGTCACGTCAGATCACACACTACCACGAAGGGCAAATCATGGGGACGACCCCAAATCAGAGGAGCGGAGCCTGCGCTCCTTCCCTGGCAGGGGTCGGGGCAGCACAAACCCCAAGGCAAAGGGCGGGCATGTGCAGTGTTGTTAGGGGGAGAGAGCGAACACCGGGCACAATCACCACCGCACCAGTCATCGGGAGAAGGATCAGGGAGACTGAATCCAGGGCACAGGGGTCTCTGAATGCAAGCCTGTTCAGATTTTACTGGAAAGCTCCAGAGAATTCTTGCAAGATTTTGAGCAGAATGATGGTGTCATTGGAGCTATGACTTTTCTTTCTTCCAGCACTGGGATTGAACCCACTACCCTAAGTGGGGCCCTCTACCACAAAGCTATAGCCCCAATTCTTTTTATTTTTTAATTTTGAGACAGGATCTCACTAAGTTGCCCAGGCTGACCTTGAGCTTGCTTGCCTCCCTCCTGCCTCAATCTCCCAAGTCGTTGGATGACAGGTGTGCACCACCACACTGGGTTAGTGCTATCTTTTGACACTCCAGTGAATGCTAGAACCTTCTCCACTTGCTGGGCCCACCGTTGTGAGAGAAGCAGTATGCTGGAGTGGAATAATAATGCATTACAGTCAGCACTTCATTCCTCCCTCCAATCTATCCCCAGCTACTGGGCAGAGGGGCCCATCACTGCATTAGAGTTTTCCAGAACCAATGGGATATATCTATATCTGCCTACCTACTTACCTGCTCTTTTACCTTAGAGATACATCATTGTAAGGAACTGGCCTACGTGTTTGTGGAGTCTGGAAAGTTCAATATTTGCAGGGTAGGGGTGACAGGCTGGAGACTCAGGGAGGAGTTGATGTGGCACCTTAAGTCAGAAGGTAGTCTGCAGACAAAATCCTCTCTTCCCCAGGGGAGTCAATCTCCCTGCAACCAAGACGTTCAACTGATTGGATGAGGCCCACCCATGTCATGCAAGGTCATTTGTTTTATTCCAAATTTTACTGATTTAAATGTTAATTTCATCTGAAAAAAATATCTTCACAGCAACACCCTGGCCAAATTTCTGGGTACCATGGCTTGGCTAAGTTGACACCTAAAAGTAACAATCCTGGCCACATACCTCTTTACCTCTGAAGTAGGCATCCATTCAGCTGGGCCGATGGGATGGCACAGGTGACCAGCTGCTGGGAGAGTAGTGAGTCATGCACGATGGGCTGCAGGATGACTGGCAGGGACTGACATCTGCCTTAGGCAGCTGGGCCTCCTCCTGGAAACCCGCTAGTGGAGAAGCTTTTCTGAGAGGCAGAACCAGTAGAGAGTTCTAATGGCCTACCCTCTGCCTCTCTGTGGCCTGTGCCCTAGGACAAGCCGTTGTGGCCTTTCTGCTGGGTAAGGGCACTTCCTTCTCATGCTGCAACTTCTCTTTCCACGGTGGAATTCTGCACACAGGCTCTTGGGACCAACGCTCCCGCAGTGGCCCCCTCACATTCCTGGCAAAGGCTAAGCACAGTGGGTCCTTCCAGACCAGGTCCCAACCTGCTCCCGCAGACCCCTCTCCACCCTCCAGGCCACAGGGTATCCGGTGCTGTGTCCCACCGCCCCTACGCAGGAACCCGAGGTATTGTGAGGACATCTGTGGGGGGAGAGGTCTGCCACAGCCCCCACGCAGCCAACCTAAGAAACAGGCACAGGTTCACAAGGCGATGTTTTGAAAATAAAGAAAATAAAAGACCTCCACAGTCCTATGACCCAGAGATGAGCATAGCAACTCTTTGCTATAATTACTTCCAGTCTCTTTTTTGTTTATTTACGTATTTTATTTTATTAAAGAGAGAGGAGAGACAGAGAGAGAGAGCTGATTTCATTTATTTTTTTTTTCATCTGGGTTTTGTTTTTCTGACGCTTAGTTGTGTATGTGGTGCTGGAGTTTGAATCCAGGTCCTAGCACCTGCCACACAAACAGTGTACCACTGAGCCACTGTTCCAGCCTATCTTTCTTTATTATTATTTTTTTTTTTAAAGAGAGGGAATCAATTTTATTTAGTTTTTCACGTGGCTTTTGTTTCTCTGACAGTTAGTTGTGTATGTGGTGCTGGGGTTTGAACCCGCATCCTCACACATGCCAGGCAAGTGCTCCAACTACTCAGCTACCACACAGCCCAACTTTCTTTTTTCCCTTCCTTCCTTCATTCATTCTTTCTTCCTTTTTAAAGATAGAGAGGGATAATGAGAGAGAGAGAGAGAATCAATTTTATTTAGTTTTTCATGTGGCTTTTGGGTTCCGACACTTCATTGTGTACATGGTGCTGGGGTTCGAACCCTGTCCTCACTCATGCCAGTAAACACTGTAACTGCTGAGCCACCACTGCTCCAGCCCATCTTTCTTTTCTGTTTTTAAACAATTTTTTTAAGTTGTAGACGGACACAATACCTTTTCTTTATTTATTTATCTTTACGCGGTGCTGGGGATTGAACCCAGTGCCTCACCCATGCTAGGCAAATGCTCTACAACTGAGCTACGAGCCCAGCCCTTTCCGATCTCTTTTCTGTGTGTATATTTATATGCATGGATTATGATAATAGCTAGTATTCATTGAGCAAACTTTTTCTATTGCTCTAAGTATTCTAAGCTCACTCATCTTCAACAATCTTTTGAATAAAGCATTGTTATTAACTCCACTTTAGAGATGAAAAGCTGAGAAACAGAGAGGTTAAGTCATTTGTCTAAGACACACAGTGAGAGTATGTGTGCTTGTATGTGTTTGGGTATATACATTAAAGTTTATATAAATACTCATTTTTGGTAGCTTCTGGGGTCTGTGACTTTGGTGTCCACAGTGCTGAGGACAATGCCAGTTCCTAGAAAACCTCAGCTTTGGGCTGAGGTTTATAGACAACCTTTGCTTTGTTATTTTACAGCCCAACGCTGGAGCTGCAGGATTGAGGCTCTGCTTCTGCATTGGCTTCCGTCCTGCTTCTAAGAGGCTTCAAGAGTCAGTTCTTTCTAAAGCTTCCCCATTGTCGATGGCTCAGGAAGCTACAAAGAGTACTTCTCAAGCTGTTCCAACGAGAGGCCACCAAGCTGCCTTTCTCTCCAGGGAACACAGAAAGTAACTCATATTTCCAGTTCTTATTGCAGTTATTCTGAAATAAGTTAATGCAATTATTTTTAGGACTCAAACATATTTGATTAGCACCTAACAAAAATTATTACATATCATGAAAATCAATGCTAAACTAATAGTTCCTAAGAATCAAAAATCAAAAGTAATAGGCTGGAGCAGTGGCTCGGCAGTCACGGCGCTTGCTGGGCACGCGTGAGTACATGAGTTCAAACCCCAGCACCACGGACACAGCGAAGTCTCAGAGCAACGAAAGCCACATGAAAAACTGAATAAAGATTGTTTCCTCTCTCTCTTTCTTTCTCATTGTCCCTCTCTCTTAAAAAAAATCAGTAGTAACAAAGCTCATGTTAACTAACGGTGGGTCCTAAGCAGTGCTCTGTGAGATGCGTGTTGGAGTTATTTATGTAGCACACGCTCCAGATTTGGTGGCATCACACAATAGCCATTTTTGGTTGACTGGGCACAGGAAGCTCTCTGCACTTGTGGTCTCTCAGGAAAGGCTGGGGTGATCTCAAAGCTTTCCTGCTTGCTTAGGACCTCCTTCAGGGGGCTGAGGACCTTGTCTCTTCACTGTTGCTTGGCTTCCTCCTCCCATGATAGCTGGCTTGAAGAACAAGCCTCCCACAAGGATCGTTGCTATAGTGCCACTGTGGAAGTGACAGGGTTTTGTAAATCCAGCTCATTTTAAGGGCTAGGAAGTTATACTTTAGCTCTTGATAGGAGCCGTGTCAAAGAACTTGCAGATTTGACTTGCTCGTCTCTGATCTTCCTTTATCGTGTCTGTGCTGGGTTCAAGCCCAGGGCCTCACGCACGCTGCCAACTCCACCACTGAGCACTCCCGGCCCTCAGACTTGTTTTAAAACCATCCCGTGGAATTTTTGCAAGCGTTACGTACTCATCACACAGTGGCCCTTCCTCGGCCGGCTCCTCACGGTGGACTCACTCTCTGAAATGTCCCGGGGCATGCGCGGATGTGCTGTAGGCACACTTGCTCTCAGAGGTCTCCTAAGCGCTTTGCTGCCCTTGATGACTGACAGCTCTAGGATGCCATCTACCTCCTGGATTCCGTCACTGTCTTCACAACTCCTTGACGGTGCTGAAGGTGCAGTATGGGGCCTGCCTGGGTCCCTGCAGGCCGTGTCCCTGCATGCAATGACTGTTTAAGGAGGAAGAGTATTTCTGTCTTGTGGGCACCAGAGCAGCTGCAGAGGGGAGGCCCAGGTGAAAGGGAGGCTTTGCAAAGCTCAGCTGGAAAGAGAAGAGGGCAGCCTATAGGGAGTGGAACCATCCTTTGGTCCATGATTGTGTTGCTAAGAATACTTAGCATTTATTGAGCTCCTTGTGTATTCCAGACACCATGCAAAGTATGTGCCCCACTTTACTTCCTTTAACTTCTCTTCCTACCAGCCTGAGGTGGCAGGCACTCTTTTCACCTGGACTTGACAAATAAGAAAATAGTGACTTGCCCAAGGTCACACATCAACTCCAGACGGAGCCTGGCTTTGAACTCAGGTACGTCTGACTCAAAAGGTGGCCTAGTGGACGAGTTTGAAAGTGAGGGTCAGGCCGCTTGGGGTCAACTCTGTGCTTTACACGATCTTTGATAATTAGCCTCTTTGTGTTTCAGTTTCCTCGTTGGTGGGGGTAATGCACATGTGCACACACATCTCAGGGTTTAGCATTAGGTGGGATGAACCATTTAAGGTGCTGAGCACTCAGCAAATATTAATTATTCTTCTTCCTCTACTGCGTACCTGTTGGGGATGTGACTTATCCAAAAAGAATAATAAATATGCCAGAAATCCAGAGGTCTGTGGAAGAGCAGGGCGAGGAATCTGCCAGAGACCTCTTAGATCTCAGAGTTCAGTAATGCTCTTCAGTTTCTAGTGCCTCATGGTTCCCATCTGCAGACTGGGTGCAGAGTGGGACCCTGTGAGGATGACAGAGGGCCTGAAATACTTGACCATGGTCCCCAGTCCTTTCTCCACTTCCAGGTCCAGTGAAATTTGCCAACCATTCATCAGAGCAAATGCAAAGGATGGTAATGGAAGTGATTCAGGAACTCAGGCAGGTAAATGCCTTCCACATTCTTGCTGGGCTCAAAACGCTGTCCAGTTCACAGAGGGGCCAGATACCTGTCTTTAAATGATGGACAGCCAGCGTACAGCTCCCTGAAGTGTTTTCCTGCAGCCAAGCTGTGGGATCTGTTGCTGCAGGATTCTAGGACAGGCCCAGGGCTGTGGCCGGCAGGTGGGGTGGCCCATGGCGCTTGCCCACTCCAGATCAGCGCTGACTTCCAAACCGAAGGAGGTGGGGAGGCTTCTGCCCAGGCCCCACGCTGATGCGTGTGGTTGAGTCCCCTCCCGGAGGGCCGATTTGTGAATGTGCTGAACCCCGGCAGCCTAACCACAGAGCTGTGTTTTGCTTCTCTACCGGATACACCTGCCCAAAAGGCAGGGTTCACTCAGGCTGCAGGCTCCGGCTTCTTTTACTTTTAGAAAGATTGTACCCTCCAGATAAACCAGAGCGCACAATCGCGTGCACTGGGAACCAGTGGAGACGGAGAAGTAATGACATTGATTTCCTTTCTTTCCTTTTGGGGGTGCAAGACTATGGTCTACAACTGTTTTCCTGTTCAAATGAGCAGCCTCCACGTTCACATCCGTCATTACTTCCCTACGCGTGCCGACCAAGGGGATTTTAGGAACCGGTGGACACAGCATTAAAAGGCTTCGAGTCACACTCCGAGAAATTTCCTATTTTTCTTTCCTCAAATTTTCTGGTCAAAGAAATAGTCTTCCTTTGAAGTTAGTGCATCTTTAACATGTAACATTTGCTAATTTCCCTGTTTTTAGAAAAGAAATAACAAAAACTGATGGGCAGAAAGCGTAGCTCATTGCTGGAGCTTGTGTTCAGGATGTGAGGCCCTGCGTTCAGTCCCCAGCCCCCAAAATAAATAAGAAAATGGGCCCAGGCCTCAGATTCGGAGTCTTTCATTAGATGAGTGTCAGCTAAACGTTGTAACATGTATATTGTAACATATAATATAATTACAACATGTTACACATAACATACTCCTATTATAATATAATATTTAAATATATAAACAATACATCTATAATAGTATAAAATAATACATCATAACATGTTAAAACATAATTTTATATTATGTATCATTGTTATATCATGTGCTGTAATGATATGTAACATATAACATATGTATAATTAGCATAATTTATTATAACGTGTACATGCTATGATGTATATTATACGTATGTTATAGCATAACATTTAACTGACACTGCACTAATGAAAAATTCCAAATCTGAGCCCATTTTATTATTTTTTTGTTGGGTTTGAATCTCTGTCTACCACCTCTAAGAGGAGGATGTTAAGTTGTTATTTTATTCATTTATTTATTTATTTATTTTAAAGAGAGAAAGACAGAGAGAGAAAGCATCAATTTTTATTGAGTTTTTCACATGGCTTTCGTTGCTCTGACACTTAGTTGTGTATGTGGTGCTGGGGTTTGAACCTGTGTACTTGCACATGCCAGGCAAGCGCTGTAATCGCCAAGCCACTGCTCCAGTCCCAGAGTTAAGTTATTTAACCCAGTTCTGTCTCTATAAAACCAGGGAAACAGCAATTCATTATGTACCTTAGAGATATTTGTGAAGACAATCCATGTAATGCTATAATATGTGGTCCTGGAACACGACACGTGCTCAATAAAATTAGCCATCATCATCATCGTCATCACCACCATCATCATCATCATCATCGTCATCTTCATCGTCATTACCATTGCCATCACAAACACCGTCACCGTCATTGTCATCATCACCATCATCATCGTCATCATCACCATCATCATCATCACCGTCACCGTCATCGTCATCATCACCATCATCACCGTCATCGTTGTCATTATCATCACCATCACCATTGCCATCACAGACACCATCACCATCATCGTCATCATCACTATCATCATCACCATCACTGTTACCATCATCATCACCATCACTGTCATCATCACCATCATCATCACCATCACCGTCATCGTCATCATCACCATTATCACCATCATCGTTGTCATTATCATCACCATCACCATTGCTATCACAGACACCATCACCGTCATCGTCATCATCACCATCACCATCACTGTCACCATCATCATCACCATCACTGTCACCATCATCATCACCATCATCATTGTCATCATCATCACCATTACTGTCATTGTCGTCACCATCATCATCACTGCAGGGAATCAATTCCTACTTTTCACAACAGAGCTTGTGCAAGGTCTATGCCTGACACATCGTTAGCTCCTGTTTTGCTGTTGTTACCATTAGTGTCAGGTATTAGCTGAGGTCTACTGAGAAGCAGATGCCAGAATCATATTAGATGTGCAAGCAACATCTGAGGTAAAAACCTGTGAAAGACAGAGGAGGAGGAGGCAGAGGAACACAGAGAAAGAAGTCTTGACATCTATGACAGGAGGAAGGAGACTGGGTGGGAAGAGACTCCGGCTGCAGTAGAATTACTAGGGTTCAGTCATGCCCCTGAGAAGCTCTGGAGCCAGAATCCACCATGGAGGAGGACTCATTCTCCGCTCAGTCATTGGCTGGGAGCAGCTCGCTGGCAATGTGTCCCTTGGGTGACATGGAGGAAGAGCATGAGGTGCAATCTTGCTCCCAGCGGTGGGAGATCCAAGTGGCACAGGTTCATGGCTGCCTTGCATATCTTTTCCATCTTATGGATGAAGAGCAGAGTCCTTTTCCTCCAGTTTATTTATTGTTAACTGACTCCTCAGTCATTTTGACCTGGAGGGAGATTAACATGACTTCGCACCTAGAAGTGAAGTCCGACCTCTGAGGGGTGAAATCGTGACTAGCTCATCATTTTTTCTTTTGCTTTGGTGCCCAACTAACAAGCCAAAGTACTAACTTTGAAAGGTTTGTACTGATCACTGCTCTTTACTCACCCTATTTGCATTTTACTTCTAATTTTGGATCAAAAGTTTTGCGTTTCAAGCAGACATGTAAGCTCATTTGACACTTTTATGCAAATTGAAACTAATACAGTGCTCCAAATTGCAGTTCTTGGGCTATTTCCACCTCCATGGATTAGGGCTGGCCTTCATGGCATTAAAAAAAAAAATTTTTTTTGAGCCAATATTTTAGACCCGGGAGATTTCATGTGCTAAAATTGTTAATTTCTGACTTCTTCTGAAAATCAGCAGACCTGAACCCGCAGCCTATTTCTGTATCACAGTGTTATTTAAGAGGCTGCTCCTAAAAATAGGGTTTCATGTTCTACCACCGACCCCAGCTGTGCGTATGTCCTTACCCTGGACAGGATTCACTAATCCATGTGTTTTGTCTGGACTTTTGTGTTGAGTGCTAGCTGTCCCCCATTCTATTATATTCTTTCCTTCTATAATAGACTCATAGCTGGCCACCTAGGACTACATTTCCCAGGTTCTCTTGCAGCTAGGTGTGGCCATGTAACTAACTTCTGGCCAAAGGAATGAAAATGCAATTGATGTTTAGAACTTCCAGACTGTTCTTTTGAAAGCAAGCAAGCACTTTTTCTTCTTCCTGCCAGCTGAATTGTGGATGTGATAGTGGGAGCTAGAGCAGCCATGTGGCATCATAAGATGCAATCTATGCACTGATAATAGCAGGGCAAAAAGATAGGAGAAAACTGGATACATCAGGGAGCCACGTCCAGCTCTGGAAAGCTTATGCTCAGACTCTTACATTAGAAAAATGATTTTCCCTTTTTGTGTCCTGTTTTTAAAAGCCATAACCCTAACAGTATCTTTTTTTTTTTTTTAACAAGGTAGCCACATCCCCAGCCCTTCTCATTTTTAATTTTTGAGAAAGGGTCTCACTAATTGCTTAGGGCCTTGCTAAGTTGCTGAGGCTGGCCTCAAACTTGTAATCCTCCTGTCTCAGTCTCCTGAGCTGCTGGAATTACAGGCATGTGCCTCCACACCAGCCCTTAACTGTACCTTAACCAATATATACCTGTTTACCGTTGTGTCACTACCGTAGACCAAGAAACTTTGGAACTGAGGGATGAAGGAAAAGACAACTGTGATTTTCAAGTTGTTTTTCCATATAAATGGGACCTGTGCAGGCAGCAACAGATCAATTTGCATTGAGAGCTGAGATGCGGTGAATGCAATACTAAAAAACCCTCTCACTGTCTCAAAGCCTTCGTTTTTAGGTCCCACACTGCAGGTGGTTGTGAACTGGTTTGTACTAATGGCTGTTTAGAGGTCCCTGTTCCCCGCAGCCACATGTCTTGGGTTTGGGGTCCTTGACCACATTCTCACTTCTTTTTCTTCTCCACCGTGTCTTTAAAGGCCACACTTGAGCTGGCAGCCCTCACCTCTTCTCGGCAGTGCGCTGAGTGCAGGGGAAGTAGAGACTTCTCAGTTGGTACTTTTGGGGTGCCCGGGCGGCCCGTGGAGGTTTCCTGGCGCTAGCACGAAACTGCTGTGGGTCCTGCCAGTTTCAACCTGAGCGGAGCCTGCTGGTTTATGTGGGCGAGGGGCCACTTATGGAGGGGATGCTGCCTCCCCACAGGCAGGTACTCGCAGAGACCTGCTATTATGTTTCTTTTTCTTTTTCTTTTCTTTTTTTAAAGAGAGAGAGAGGGACAGTGAGAACAGTGAGAGAGAGAAACAGAGAATCAATTTTATTTACTTTTTCACGTGCTTTCTTTGCTCTGAATCTTTGTCATATACATGGTGCTGGGGTTCGAACCCGCGTCCTCGTGTATGCCAGGCAAGCGCGCAACTGCTGAGCCACCACTCCAGCCCTGTGATTTTAAAATAATGAAAGAAAGCATTGCGTGAGAGTCAAGTAATACTTATAACACCAAACAATTTGCTGTAGTCTGCGACAAAGAGCTTCCACGCCAGAACTATTTGGGGGAAGAAAGAACTACTTAACCAGCACTTAATATGCCCCAAATCTCAATCACCTCAAAGAACCTGTGAGGTAGGATTAGAACTAATTTATTTAAGCAGAGATGCTAAGAAAGGTTAAGACACTTGACGAAGATGCCCAGCTGGAAAAGGAGAAGCCAGGATTTTGGCATAAATTTAGTGAGTTGGGTTCGTCCCATATCATGAAGTCTCACAAATAGCTCAAGGCTGACATGGTTCGGAGGAGGAGGCAAAGGAGATCAAGGTCAAAACCACCAGGGAAGGGTCGGGGAGGTAGCTCAGTGGCAGAGTGCTTGCCTAGTATGTGTGAGCTTCTAGGTTTCAGCCTCAGCATTAGTTTAATTAAGGAGCCAGGGTGGAAGTAACTGGGTGGAGAGCGTAGTTTGTAATGGATGCAGGAAATAAGATAGTGGGAGAAAGACATGTTGAAAATACACCTGCATCCGATCATCCTGAGCCCTACAGTTGTTATTTATTTATTGAGCAGTGCCAGGGATTGAACCCAGGGGCGAGGGGTTAACCACTGAACTACATCCCAAGCCCTATACATATATTTTTTTTTATCTTTTTTTTTTTTTTTATTTTGAGACAGGGTTCCTCTAAGTTGCTTACGGCCTTGCTAAATTGCTGAGGCTGGCTTTGAACTTGTGATCCTCCTGTCTCAGCCTCCCGAGTCCCTGAGATTACAGGTGTGCACCACCATGCCTGGCAACTTTCCCCTTTTAAAATCATCTCTTCCTTTCTGCCCTTTCAGAGAGACAGTTCATCTTTATTTTCATTTAGTAGTAAAGTATTTTCTATCATCATCAGCAGCAAAATCCCATTCCAAGTTAATGGCCAGCTTTTCAAATAAGACAAATGCCACTTCTTTGTGACTCAAAATGACTGCTCACAGAACTTCTAATACATTCCTTTTCCTTTCTCTGCCATGGATATGTGTCTGACAGCTCCACACTCCAGCAGCACTAAGCTGATTAGGTTGAGAGATAAAATTCTCAGAAATGGAGCAGTTGTCTGGGAGCGGCTGTTTACGCTGCAGTGCTGGGGCGGAGCAGGAGGGCCCTGGGGTCTACGTTCAGGCCCTCTCCCCTCTCGCCTTGGCCAATCAAGCTCTTCCTGCAGAATGAGTCCTGGGGGTCAAGCAGCACCCTCCAGCAGGAGCAGAAAGGTATCCAGGAGAGAGTCCCGAGGCAGAGCCATGCTCCTGTGCAGAGCCGGATGAAGCTGGAGACGACACTTGCAGGGCATCACAGGGGCTGGCATGGTCCCGAGGAGGGTGGGGCCCTCCAGTTTTCAAGCTTCTCACTGATTATATTCTACATGAGTCTCCAGACGTCGTCTGTGGCTTCTCGACGTTGGGGACTCAGCTTTGTTCTTTTTGCCTGCCGTTCACAGCACACAGCTTGCATCTTGTGGTGATGTCCCAGGGTCGTAGGGTGGCAGGTCATTCCTCACCAACACTGCTAATAGGCGGCTTTGTTCCTGGAGCCTGGATGCCTGCTGGAGGGGGTTAGAAAGCAAGACTCCTGTCTCTAGCTGGCCATGAGGAAGCTAGAAGATTCATCACATCGCCAAGCTCCCTGACTTAAGCCTCCTGCTACCTTGTACCCCTCAGTGCCGTGGAAAACAGCTCTCCATCGCTGTGGCCTTGGAGCACCCAGGAGGAAGTGAAAGAAATCTGGACCAACACTGCCTGTCCTCTTCGCACGCACATGGCCCTGGGGTGGTGCATACTGAGCGAAAATGTTAGGGAAAGAGGAAACAGCCTGAAGTGGGCACTGGGGTCAGCGATCTTCAAAACTCAGCAATTTCCGTTTGGTCCAGGGATCACTCTGACCGCATCGTCTCTTCTTTTTTTTTTTTTTTAGGGCTGAGGACTGAACCCTGCCACTGAGCTAAATCCCCAACCCCTGCATCATCTCTTTTTAA
>PVKS010031727.1:0-23170 GCA_004027875.1 Aplodontia rufa
CTAGGGCGATCTTGTTACTATTTCCATAAGTTCCTTCAGGAAGGGCTGCTAGGTCCTGCTTTGTTATGCAGAGAGTGGCTTGGAATGTGCTGCTACCTAGTTGTTTGTCTTGTACTCAAAATCTGCATAACCCCTGGCAACTCCCTTAGAAGGATTATTGATTCCTTGGCTGTCTCCCCTCCTCCATATATAAAAACCTGTGTGCCTTGATAATAAACGGATTCTGAGCTGCCATCAGCTGCGTGTGGTTGCCTCGTTTCCCCGGCTGGGAGGGAAGGGGTCCCCGGACGAGGAGGGACCCGGGTTCCAGCCCTCAGCACTCACCCTCCTCCTGATTGGCTGGGGGGGGGGGGGCAATCTAGCCCCCCACAGAGTGGGACAGGAATGAAGCTAGGTAAAGTTGCTCTTCACCCTCCCCACCTTGCACGTCCAAGGATAACGACAGCTGGTGTTGTAGATTTGCTCAAGGGTCCCTCTGCATGTCCCTACGGGCAGGGCAGCAGCAGGAACCATGGTGTTCCCTCCCTGCTCCATCAGAAACAGTTGCCTAAGCACGGCACAGAAGGCAGGGGTGGAAGGAACCTTCTGAGCATTTGCTTTCAGTCCTGGAACGGGCACCAGTCCACACAGCTGGCTATACTCTTGGTCTCAGAGGACAGGGCTCCTGATCTAGTTCTTGAGGGTGGCACCCTCCATTCCCCTCCATGTCAGAACATCTACATGCCCTACAGTGCAGGACTCGCAGCAGGCTTGGGTCATGGAATCTCTGCTGGGCTAAGTTGGATTCATAAAGCAGTTACTCCCAAACAATGCAGTACAATGTTTGTGAGGTCCCAGGGATAGGAATATCCAGTGGGCTCCGGCCTCTAGAATAGTCCAAATTCAGATAATAGGTTCTTTCTTAAAATGACTCCTGCTTATCCACCCTGGGTATTCACCAGGAGATGATGTGAGGTCCTTTTCTAAAGCAAGGCTATTATGCTAATTTCAGGTTGTTTATCTAAGTGTGCTGCAAGCCTGGCAGGGCTGTGAGGGTTTCTAGCACCTAGGATTGCCAGCATCTATGTTGATGGTATGCTGGGACTCACTCTTTCACCTTTGTCTCTGGAGATGGGAGA
Source organism: Aplodontia rufa (assembly GCA_004027875.1). Classification (NCBI taxonomy): domain Eukaryota; kingdom Metazoa; phylum Chordata; class Mammalia; order Rodentia; family Aplodontiidae; genus Aplodontia; species Aplodontia rufa. Next base: position 1,119 of record PVKS010031727.1, read on the forward strand.
CTCCTTGTACCCTGGCTGTGGAACTGGGGTTGCAGTTGCCAGCATGCTGTGGTTTTCTTTTTATGCTGCAGTCCGGGTCTCTGCATCTTACAAGGTTCTGGTCTCTCTCTTGGTGGTTTCTAGTATTCACAGATCTTGAAATGCATCTATATACCTGTTACTTTGGTTCTTCTTTGTGGAGAAGAAGACAGCACTGGCTACCTCTATTCAGTCATCTTTTCCTCTTAGCAAAATTTCTTGTTTAATTTTTTTATCAATACATTAAAAGCAGGGCAAGGGTCAATCAAATCAAACCAACTTGAAAATATTTTTTATGACTTTGGTTTTATGTGTTTATAGGAGACGGTATCTCTGTATGGGCATATCTTATCCTATTCTCTCTTAGACATTCTCCTCTTTTCCATTCTAAAATTATCAGGAAGAAGGGAATGGCAGTATTGACATCTTCTCTACATTGGAATTTTCCTCATCTGTCTCCCTCTCTAATATGAAGATGGCAAGTTTTGAGAGAGAGAAAAGAGGAGAAGAGTGAAGAGGAAGAGAGAGAGAGAGAGAGCGAGAGAGAGAGAAGTAAATTCCTTCTAACACAACTTAACTAGGCAACCAAGAGTAATAAAGCTTTCTTAATAAATTTGGTTTTATTTACTGGTGTCTCAGAGAGTCAAGGACAAATGGAGACCCCATAAATTCAGGCCGTTACCTGTCTTTAGCTTTATAGATCCTCTCTTCCCTCCCCTTGCCATGTCAATTAGAAAACTTTTTTGAGATTAGCATCAAGATTAATGACATTGCTCTGAGGTGATTCTCTGCTTGGAAATCTTAAAAAGGAACATTTAAAGTTTACAACTGCAATCAGGAAAGAGTAATGATAAAAAACAAAGCAAATAATCAACCAACAGTTTGCCACTTAGATGCCCTCTTCTGGGGAGTTATAAGGAGACAGCAAACATACCCTTTCTGCTACAAATCTCACAGACTGCACACTGGTTCCATATAAATTGTCATTGTACTGTCCAGCTTCTATAAATTTGTGCTCTTGGATGTCTTTCTCCATTTGTTCTCTGGAAATGACAAAGTGATAGTCTCTGCCATCCACTTCATAGTCACGCTTCGGTCTTGTAGTATCTTTATAAAACAAGAAATAATAAAATCGAGATGCACGTGTATTCATGAACTTCCTTTCCACCTGATTTTCTCTACCATGCCCCCACACTGATACCTAGATATATGTAACATGGTAAACAATGGCATAGCAATAGGTACCAGTTTTACACTCCCACCATAAACAATGACAGAACCTGAAGAACTCTATGGAATAATGGTTTTTAGGCATGAGTTAACAGAGCACAGAACTATGATTTTGAGGGAACTGTGCATTCCCTCCATCTCCCTGCTTACAGGTCATTTCCAGATGGAGAGTATAGAGGTCATACAGTGTTAGGAGACATGGAATTCAGCCAGAATTGGGTGTTTGATTGAGATCCCAGAAAGGTCACGTTTTAGAATGCTACTCTAGACCCACCTTCACAGAATCTAAAATTAAGCTACAACTGGAACAAATTGCTCTGTCAGTAAGTGGTTGTTTGCTTGAACAAAGATTTTACATAAAGGAAGATAACAAAATCCAATTTTCAACAATATAGCGCTGCAGTGTCTAACAAAAAAATAAAAGATTATGAGACAAGCAAAGAAGCAACAAAAAGTCACATAACTAGGAGGAAAATATTGGCATGCAGTTGTAACATGTTCAGGGATTTAAATATATGTGTAAGAGAATCACAGCTAGGGTGGGACTCAAAGTCAGCAAATCTAACATGCTTTGGTTAGAAGGGAAAATAACCTAGAAATATGACTTAAAAAAGCTAAAATATTTCTAAAGTTTGACTCCATTATTTTCTAAGAATCTATCTTAAAAATGATCAAAACTTCAAATAGTTTTATTCCTAAAGATGCTCATTAAATTAATTTGTAAATAATTATAAATTCAGTGACGAAAAACAGAGAAAATCTGAAATGGCCATAAATGAAGAATGATTATAATATACTAATCATTTAAAGTAGTTATATACAATTTTAAAGCATGTTGAAAAACATTGATCACATGGAAAAATGAATGCAAAGGAAGAAAAAATAGAAAGATGGAAATTTACCAAAATATTGTATCTGTGATGTTATTTCTAGACATCATGTTCTTTTTAATTTTCTTATTTAACTTTATGTTATTGTGCCTTTTTCAAGTTTTGTGCAATGAACATTCATTGATTATCATAAAATAGTGCTATTAATAGAAAAAGAAAGCAGCATGTGTGAGGTAGAGGGAAAGTGGACACAGTTTAAGGACTTTCTGTTTTATTTCTCTCACAAAGTGGAAGATCCACCTGGAAGCTGCTGTAATCAACACAGAGTTTCTTGGGATATGTTCTATTGCAGGACCTCTTCCCAAGGACTATTAGCTGGGAACTGGCTCAGGAGATGCAGCAATCATCCCAGCTATATTTTGTCCATGTAATATACAGAAAATTCCTGCTATTCTTTAGTACTCTAGGGGAAATTTGCAGTACTGAAATGCTAAGAGACAGTTGAAGAATGAGAAATATTTGTTGAGAAAGATTTATTAGCTTCATTATCTAATAAGTTTTGCTAGTGGGCCAGTCTACATGCATAGAAGGTGTTTGTGCATGGGTGTGGGGGGAGAAGTGTGATGGAGGTAGTCAGGGGAAGTACAGCAGACAGAAGCTCATGGAACTACGGAGTGGCTAAGAGACCCAATGATTGTCTATAGTGACAAAGCAGATTAATGTCTACCGAGGTCTACAGGGTACGTAAAAGTCTCAGATATCTTCTTTTCCTCATCTTCTTAAGACCTGGACTGTCAAAATACATGGGAAAGGCTATTTAGTTTTGGGACTGATACATAGTCCTAAGTCATCTTGGGATGATTTTAATGTATGACTTTAATTCTGATCTCCCCCATTCTATGGGAAAATATGTTACAGTGGCATTTCAATCAGTCTATAAGAATGTGCTGCTGGGGCTAGAGCAGTGGCTCAGCACTTATGGAGCTTGACTGGCATGTGCGAGTTCATGAGTTCAAACCCCAGGACCACGTACACAATGAATTGTCCAAGCAATGAAAGCCACGTGAAAAACTAAATAAAATTGATTCTCTCACTGTTCCTCTATCTTAAAAAAAAAAAAAAAGAACATGCTGCTGCCTATCATAAATTCCCTGCTGTTTTAAGGGCGAGGGGTTTATAGAGAACCCCCCTGCCTTCTTGGAGACCATGGTCAGTTTGGAGAGAACATTATTATATTTACCAAACAGAGAACAATACATGGAAGCATAGACGAAAGGTGTCAGGCAGAGAAATGAAAGAAGTTGCTCAGATAATAGGTAACTGGTGGTATTTGGAAAGCCAGATACTGAAAGTATATTACATTTTATCATCACATAAAGAATCCAATCTTAAAAAAAAAATCCAGGCTTTCTTTTTCCCAGAAAAAAAAGAAAGAAAGAACACTTACGAGGCACACAGGAACCAAATTTATCAGGAAATTCAGATATCAAGTCGTCATTGATTCGATCCTTCATGGGGCCCAGGATAATCACTGGCCGGGTATAGTTTACTGCAGATAGGAAGAAGAGATACAGATGAGGACAGTGACTTGGAAACCACTGAAAAATTGTCCTGCAAGGGTGATTCTCAAAGTGAAACTGCCAAACGTAAGGACTGCTGAAGGAATGACATTGGATCGATTACCAAATGTAGGGGAGTGCGAGTTTACCCCTCAGGATGTTGGCTCTGCCTGCTTTGAGATTTGCCTATATGGAACAGCAACCCCAGGGACTGTCAATGAAAAGAACAATTTGGGAGTTTTGCTTATTCTCAGGTTATGCCTACACAGTGTCAAAACACCCGTATTTAGTCAGTTGAGTAGGAGAAAAAAAGAATTCAAACCCGCTATTTGACCATTGTTTAAAAGCAATTGTTAGTAGTAATGACACTTTATGTTTTTATAATTTTTTTTTCTCCTCAGCTCAAAATACTCTCTGTACTCTGCTTGGGGTTTTCCCAATTCCTGTTTATCTGGGATTCAAAGGATCCCTAAAGTTCATTTGGTATAACTACATATCTGATGCTTGAATTTTCTCTGCAAAATCCTTCTCAATAGGAATCAGCTTCTGTATAAATGGCCTCTGGAGAAAGGAAGTCAGGTTCTGGGGTGGCCCACAGATGGCCTCTGTCTTAGGTCTGCTGGAAAGTCCTCAGCCCCGGGATGACATGAGATTCTTGGGAGAGCCTCAGGCCTCTGGCTAGGTCTATCTAGCCCAACATGTGGATGTGCTCCTTCCCACGAGGGGCCACTCATTTGAAGGCCTGCTCCATCCTCTTGAGAACTGATATTGGCCATGTTTGGCCGGGAAGTTGTGTGGTGACAGGGCCTAAGAGAGACTGCAGGGTTTGTTTGAGGACAACTGAGTATTAAGCTAAGTTTATGTTCCTTAATCCATCACTGTTTCCCTCCTTCAATGGTGTCACCTCTTGTGGCCTGGAAGTCAGGAACCCGAGGATGCTGGAAAACTTACTTTCCTGCCTTGAGACAGGCTCATAGGAAAGAATGAAGTCTTCTTGCCCTCCTGAGAAGAGAAGAAAGGAAAATTACAGTTGACTAGCAACCAGTCATTACCATAGCTACAGTCCCTGCTCTGAAATATAGGAAGCACACACGGTTCTCAGGGTTAATTTTCCCTGCTCTCTCCTTGAACCAAATATGCCTTTCATCCTTAGAGAACTCTTTAGCACTGTCTTAGCATCAGGCTATCCCACAGTCGTAACTCTGTAAAAACTGGCTGCTGGTTGCGTGCAGCGGGACAATGGTCTGTGGGACTGCTATCTGTCTCACATTTTTAATCGAGTGCCATGCCTCTACCCCAAGTGTGACCACTTATAATAAAGCCATTTAGTTCCAGGAAAGGGTCTATCCAATAGTTTGTTGCTACCTTGTTCAAATTTCAGTTTATTTCATCTTATGTTTTATTTTTGAACACTGTTTAAAAGCAAATGTCTGCTTATAATGTAAAATTTCATCAGAACATATAACAGGACACTAAGGGTTTTATTTTAATATGAAGTCACCAGGAGAATACTGTCAGTCAATGAAATAAGGTTACACTTTGAGAGGAGGCTGGAGGTGAAGCTCAGTGGTAGAATATGCGCTTAGCATGTACGAGGCCCTGGGTTGGATCCTCAGCAGCAGCACCACCACCACTAACAACAAAAACAACACAATTTAGGGGTGCCCTATGTCTTTGGTTATAATTGCTGGTCAATCATGCCTTGAACTTCAGAAAGAGAACTAAGGAAGGCAACCTAGTAAAAGCATCAGCCTGCCATTTGCTGCAAGTCTTCTGATTCAGAGGGCTCAAGTCAGCAAACAACGGTGGAGAGTCAATTGGATGTCGATAATTATTTTTTCAGTAATCTATTTTATCCAACCAATCAAATAATTGCTCAAGGGATTAGCTTGGCTCAGTGGCAAATCCTGAAGGGTCTTCTTCTGTATTGTACTACTAACCTTTGGTGGGGAAGTAGGTTAAGATGGTTGAATATGACTTTGCATCTGTTAGAAGAGGTAGTGAAGGATGAATAGAACGGGAGGGAGACTTTACAGAGCCAAACGGCAATTAACCTCATTGCTGTTTATGCTCACCACCTCTGAAACACACTCAGTCTGCCAATGCTGCATTCTCCTTCAGTAGGCCTAGCACCAGGGACAGGTGAGTCCATGTCATGAAACGAGGTAATATCATAGTTGGTTTTGATAATGGCAACTGATTTGGTAAAGAGAAAAAAAACGTGGGTAAAGTTGTAGAGTACAGATGTGTTTCCTGGAAACTTGGTGGCTGGGGTAGGGTGAGTGGGATTTTCTTACTTTTTCAAGTATAATAAAAGATTACAGGCTTAAGACATACCTGACGTCTACCTTAAGGAGGGCTTCCTCTCAGGATGGCACTGCTAGATATAGAGAGTAGACCTGATGTACCTCCTAAATGGCAGCTAAGTGTGGCTACCCCAGAAGTGTTCAGGGGGCTATAGATGGTGGCACATGCCTGTAATTTAAGGGACTTGGGAGGCTGAGTCAGGAGGATCACAAGTTCAAAGCTGGTCTCAGCAACTTAGCGAGGCCCTGTCTCAAAATAAAAAATAAAAAAAGGGCTGTGGATGTGGCTCAGCGGTTAAGCATCCCTGGGTTTAATCCCTGGTATAAAAATAAAAGGTGGTCAGGGACTTTCCTACATCCGAGCAGGAGTTTGGTACTCAATGAGTCAGAGTCACAATTTTATGTATTCAGGAAAAGAATGATTCCTTTGGAATAAACTAAATTACCAAAATTCAGAGTCTAAGTCAAAAAAAAAAAAAGGTAAGTGGCTGCTAAGTCTTAGCTATTTGAAGCCTGAGATATGCACACGTCATGAGCATTCAGATGATATACGTACAAATTATTGAGGACAAAGCAGCTTTCAGGATAGAAGCCTGTTAGGCTAACATTGTAAAGTAAAAATAACTTCACAGGGAGCTCTTCATCAAATAACATGAGAGGAGAATCCTGATCATGGGCTAACAAAAGGTTCAAACACGAGGTGATGTTCGGGTCTCCTCATTATCCTGGGAGCTCCATAAAGGCAAACACCGAGTTCCATTCATCACTGTGTGCCCGATGCTTATGCAAGTGCTTAATGTAAAGGAAGATGTCAATGAATTCATATCCTAATTTCAGTTGTGAGAAACAGAATGGATAATGAGACTAAAGATAGGTTCTGCTTTGTGTTTCTATCAGTATGATCATTTTACTTTGGGAAATACAGTTTCCTCTAAATAAATAGAACATATCATGTTTCTGTATGAATCTCTTGCAAATCATTCTGACGGGACATATGTCTTAAATAACCTTTAAATAAGATCTTGGATGTTGGTATGTATAATTTGTGCTTTAGAAAACTAAAGCAAAGCATAGCTTTGATTAATTTTATTAGAGAGTTTTATAGCTCCTTGTTTTTCCATTGCTCTTTGGTTTGCTTCTGCAACTATAAAAGGCGCCGGTTCTTGCTCAGAGCGGTGGTATTGGCAGGCAGCAATAGCAGCGTCCTTTATGTCAAGGCCCATCCCAGTTCTCAAGGTACACAGTACAATCAGGTACTGTGTAATGCCCAGGAAGCCTGCAGGGAAGCTGTGTACCACAGCAGCTGTGAATTCAGCACCTTAAGCCAATTTCACTTTCAGACTCAAGAATGAAAAGCCCTATGAGTAATGGAAAGTAAACAAAAAGGGAAAGCAATGAAGAAAACTCATGTCCTTGGAACTTTGCAGGTCTAGACGGGCTTTCACATCTATTGGCTTCTAATTTTTCACAGCCTTTGTTAGGTAGTTGGTGCTCTGAGGATCCCCATTTTACAGATGAAAAAACTGAGGTTCAGAGAGGCTGGTGAGGGCTATTTCCTTACGTAGTAAATGGTGGTGTCAAGATTTTAGACCACATCTTGTTTTGACTGTGTTGAACATATCACACTATCTCAAAAGGCTGAGAGATGTACAATTCCCTGTGTGTTTATGTGTGTGGATGTGGGGACAGAAATCAGGTCAGAGTCACTGAGAGGTGATAAAGGGTCCCATCTGTAAATATCAGCACTTTTATTTAGAAGTGCTATTGTGTCATCTCCACAGAACAGTCATACTTAGTAGTTTTTCTATTTTTTCCTCAGAAGAGGTTGGCACTTAGAAATAACAGCTGGTGAAAAGGTACAAACTATTTCTTGGTCTTGTTTTGGCAAATGCATGGCTGGAAGTAGGCGAGTAGCATAGAGCTGTGTGTGGAGGTTTGCAGCTATCAGAAGCTTGGCAGAGAATTTATGGCAGTCCCCATGAAACATTTTGAGTGTAAACTGGAAGGAAGTGGCAGTGAGAGGTATCCTAATATGTCTTCAGGATTGAAAAAAGCAAGCTGCTGTTTTTAGGAATCTTTGGAAACAAGTAGAGAGAGAGGAGGGAAGTACTGACCAGTGGTAGTTCACTTAGCATTCTAAATTTAAATACACCTTTTCGTGCCTGCACATGATGGCTATTAAGAATGAATTAGGTTCTTAGAGCCATAGAACATTAGTGCTAAGTGAGGTTTGGTGTTCATGTACTTGAAGGGTGGGAAGAGCACATTCCGTGTTACTCTACATCCTGTGTCCTTGACAGGCATCGCAAATTGATCATTGTCTGCATTGCTGCTGAGCCTCAATGTGGCTTCAGATACTTTTTAATACAATTCTTCTATCCATTGGTGATAGCTGAAATCTTGATTAAAATATATTTTCCCATCTCAGTTCTATTCTAAGGTATTCATTTTATGGAAGGGAGAACTGAGACTTTAGTTTTTTTTAAAATCATAGTGTCTTCATCGGATGTGCGGAAGATTAAATCACTTTGTACAAAGCTTTTGAAATAAGGATTAGCATACAGTTAATGCTATGTAAATGTTGTTGAGTGTATTAATTGGATGAGGAGCATGGGATAGTTGGAATGTGGTAGATAAAAACATCAAGAGACTCCGCAGGGTGAAAATGTCTGGGATTCAGGAGTAAAAGGTCCTGGTTGCAACTGCAGTGCTTCCACTGGTTGTTGAGGTGTACAGCCTCTCGGAGCTTTAGTTTCTTCCCCTGTAAAAAGGGCTATTAATATAAAATATGCAGAATAATATGAGACAGCATGTGTAATGAAAAATTGCTTTATGAAGGCTAAAGAAGTAAAGGCATCTAAGGCAATACTTGAGAACGGTAAAGTGAAGAAGGTGGGCACCATTTTCATAGACTCCCGCGGAGAAACCTTGGCTCCATCTCAACATGTCAGTTTCACTCAGATCATTTCTTCAAGATCCTTTGCATTGGAAGTCAAACTCATTGATTGAATGGCTCCCACAGGGCGAGATTATCATGAGCTCCCACACATCCATGCTGTGTAAGGAACTTTGAGAGGGCAGGTCTCCAGCTGCAGAAGTTTGCCTGGTCTCCTTTATACCGGCTTGGTTTATATGCCTCCCAGTACCAGGGCAATTGAACGATATGGTACACAGCAGCCCTAGATACAAGACTGCATTTTGCAACTTTATTGGCAGATAGAAATCTGGAATTAGCCAAGAATTGAGATAGTTTTGAGGTGGTATTTTGTGTAATTAGACAATGTACACTGTAATTAGCTGCATTTTAACTGTTATTCAATGTAGTTGGACTTGGAGCAAGTAATTATATGCCTGAGGTGGTATAGCAGATTATGAACTATTTAATAGAATTTGAGGTCTGTGTACATGTATGTGTATGCAGGTGTATCTCAGGAAACATGGCACTTTCAGGTAAGGTTGTCATGGTGTGACTCCAGGATGCAGTGTGAATGGTCCCTACAGGACTGTGGAATAAGGGTCTGGAACTATTTCTTACCACTCACACATTTTTATAGCCATTTTTATCTCCAGTGTGGACATGGCATAGTTCTAAAAGTAAAATCTGATACCTGGACTTTGGCGAAGAGTCCTTTTTGTATTTATTTATATTGCTTTTTTATAAGACATAAAGTTAGTCATAATTATAGCAAAAGCCAGAATTCAGTAGAAAAATGCAGCCTATTTTGATTTCAAAGTTTCTTTCTGGAGGTCTGTGCCAAGCCTCTGACTTTTGTCAGGACACTGGCTGTTTTAGAAAGTTCTTTCCTCATTTTGTTAGCTGGCAAGTATCTGTCTCATCTTTCTGAAACTCAGCTCAAAAATTTCTCTTTGAATCCACCGCTGATGCTCCTGTTATTCCTGAGTCAAATTTCTCTCCTAGTACCTGACAGATTTTGTGCTTGTTTTCATTTACTGAACTCTCTTTCCTCACTATATGTGGGCTGAGATCCAGAGTTAGCTTATTTGTCTTGGGTTTCCTCATACCTGTGAAGGGGACTTGGCATATGGTAGACGACAAATGAATAAATGGATAGTCCTAAGGAATTCCTTTTATTTGTATTCTGGAGGAAGAAATGGCATTGCCCCCCCCTGCTCTGAGCTTTGACAAATATCTTGCAAAGGAAATCTGAATGGCTGACCTGTAACTTCAGATGAGACTCAACCAACACAGTGATTAGACTCCATACTTGCCCTACTAATATAGAATCTACCTCCAACTCTTCTCTCTTTTCATAGGTAATTCAAGATGCATACAAATACTTTCCTTATCCAATAAACATTTATGTCTAGCTACTTTTTGAGAGTGAAAGAAATAATTGGTGTCATCATGGTACTTTACTTCAAAAACTTGTCAAGCAGCTGAAAATGTTGGCCTGATTTTTATAACATAATGATTCCGAAAAAATATTCCCACTTCTGAAATAGAGATGAGGAGCCTCTATTTTAAAAAATTTGATTTCCAAAGAAAAAGGTAGTTCTTGTATATACATTCCACCAAAGAGACTCAAGAATAAGGCATGGTGTCTTCCTTTCCTATATACTCATCTACTGGAAGGAAGGATAGCTTTTGAGAATTGAAAACAGAACACTAAAGAAATTAGTATCACTGTTCTTCATGAAAGCCAACAAATAAGCTGTACTTTCCCTCATATTAAATTAAGAGAGATGGGCATTGTGCCCACTTATAAGCAACTTGGGAGGCAGAGACAGGAGAGTTGCAAGTTTGAGGCCAGCCTCAGCAATTAAAGGAGACACTGTCTCAAAATAAAAATAAAGGACTGGGGATGTAGCTCAATGGTAAACCACCCCTGGGTTCAATCTGCAATACAATTAAGAGATAAGCTTTAGGTACTTCTTGGCCTGCTTTTTTTTTTAAACTATTGAAGAGTGAAGAGGTAATTTTATTTTCTGGAGTTGGCTTAGTCAAAAATTTATGAGTAGAAAGAAAATAATAACGGTAAGAACCATGTTGAATGTTACCCCCTTTAATTCTTCCATCAATAAGACTTGGCGGAACTTCTATTGATAGGAAATTTGGGTGATTATTATATCATATGATAGGTATCCTCATCGCAATTTTTATCCCTTCCCTCTGGTGTGACTCATCTCCCTCCTCTGGCCCTTCATCTGCCACACTTCCTCTTTTGTGCTGGGTTTTTTTTTTTTTTTTTTAAATCTGCCACTATTCGGATTCTCTCAAGCCTTTTTCAAAATCCAAGTTAAGTGAACATATCCCAGAACACTATTTGGCACTCCACCTCAAAAAGGGCATGGTCTTGTAAAGTGTGATGCCATAACGGGGGAAAATACCCCAGCTGATTTTGCTTCTCAGTTGATATATATTCAAGCAAAAGACAGTATCAATGCTTGCTTTGGTAACTGTGGTCATGTACTGGGGCCTGCAGTTTTCTAATATACTTGGCGATTGCTTTTTGGGAAACACCTTTCACTAAGGAGTACAAGTTAATATTATAAAAGTCATAAGAATCCCAATGATAATAATGTACCTGTATTAGTCACCAAAAACCAGTAAATAGGTGGTAAAAAAATCACGAGAACTGAACAGAAGGATGCGCTTGGTGTTTGGTGAATATTTCCATTCACTAAGCAAATGGCTTGCAGTGACCAAAGAAAGATCAGAAAGAATCTTTAGTTACCTACCTTTTCACTGAAGCTTTCTGATTTGTTCACTTTTTTTTTTTTAAAGGGAGTTCCTTCAATATTAGAGAATGAAACTTTCTCATTGCTTTCCCAACCATCTCACAAATAAAGTTAAATTCGTGAATGTAGAATCTACCTTAAAATACTAAGCAAGGAGAAAGTAACATAAGATTTATATCTGGTTTAAAAGGAACATGTGATTTATAAAGAATTAGTCTTACAAAGGGGAGCCAGGAACAGAACGGAAAAGGCAAAATGATAAGAAAAATAAAATCATGATGACTTTTCCACCCTCCTGCAGGGAGTTTAAAATGTTTGGTGGGGCAGGTGGAATGTCAAAATCCACCACATTGAACTTTTCCTGCACCTTCCCCATGAGAATTGAATCACTGGGTCACAACCAGCTGAGGTTGGAATTGGTATTAGTCAGACCGTGACAGCTTGCACAAATCTCATTAGGGTCCACTCATAGTCCTAGTGTCTTTTGTATCTTTCTGCAACAAACTGATTGCATTTCAAGCCATTTGCTTTGGATAAGGATGATAAAAGGCAGCAATTGAAAAACAACGACAACAAAAAAAATCTGAAATGGCTTCCACAGGCAATGGAGCAATTGCAAAGAAAAGAACCGCAAACCAAAGCAGTAACTTACGGTAGCTACTTTCGCTATCGCTGGCATTAGAAGAAACATGTTCTGCAAGAACAGCACAGCAAATTAAAGAGATACCAAGCATTGGAGTGCAGCCAGAACTGAAAGGAATACACGCATGCAAGGCTACTAGAAATGAGAGCAAAGGCAAGTAAGAGGCCGCGGAGGAGACTGCTTTAAGAGAATTCAGATAAGATAAAGAAGATGAAAACTTTATCGCCATTTTACAGGAAACTGCTGCTTCATCGCTGTTTCCTCCTTTTAGTAAAGAAGGAAAGTATCTTTAATTAAAGAAAAAATGAATGTCAGCCCAGGCAATTTCCTTCTAATAAATACCATAAATCAATTTCCAGATTCATGTCATAAGTGCCAGTGTCGTAACTGGATGACTCCTTAACTGTAAGACCAGGAGCTTCAGGGGTGCAGACACTTTTTTTTTCTTGCAGGCTTTACTGTCTCTCCATTTTGGCCTTTAATTATTCTCTAGGAACACTGCATTTCGAATCACCCATTGATCCCTTGAATCCCTTTAATTTTCTTTCTACATAAATACTTCATAAACTAACTCTCAGGCTGAAAGGAAGGCTTGAAGACCTTTCCTGCTTCAGTGAGTGAACAGAGAAATCTTAGAGGAAGAAACAAGTCATGAAAAATATTTTACAAATTGGTTCAATATTGCCTTGTTTTTATATTAAGAGCTTTGCCTGGACAGCTATTGGATTTTTGCGGGAAGGGAACAGGCAAGAGATAAATGGCCTGATGGTCGGCACAGTTCTGGCATGAAGTATAGCATTAATTAATTCATTCCAAATGGTGTGCTTGTAGAGTGACATTCCAAATTGTTCTTTCCCCCCCATAAAACACAGCGTAAGCTAACATAGCAGGGACATGTGTACAGATTACATGCCAGAAACTGCACTTTTATTTCCAAAGTCATTTTCTTTCATCTGTACTATTTGTTAAGTTATAGACGATCAACTCATCAACGTTTCCATATGTCATTGTAGTTATGTGAAGTGTATGGGACTATTTGATTTCTGAAGCTCATTGGTATAACTTCAGTTTTTTCAAAAAGTGACACACCTGTCCTACAATTTTAGAGAAAAAATATATCATTATCTTTTAGCAGTGAAAAAGCACTTTAAAATGTTTTGATATTATACGTTCTTGCACTTGGATGGATTTGTTTTAGAAGGATGAATTAAATTTACTCGCATCTTTCCTTTGTCTTTATGTTGGTCTGTGATAAGAGCTGAATTGCCAGCTGGGCACGTGTTATTGATGTGAAGGAGCGCTAGGGAAGGAAGTGTAGTTACATTTGTGCAAGTCTGTTTTCTATCACTCAAAGACAGTCAAGGCACATACCCAACAATGGGGGGTCTTCATAGACATTATTATTTTAAGTACCTTGAACTAAGGATTATGGAGATTTTTGTTTTGTTACTTAATGAATAACAAAAATATTTTGTTATTAAATCTGTTTGGATTTTAGAGTAAACAAATATCTGAACATTTTGAATTTAAAAGAGTACCACTTTTTAGTGATGCTCATTATTCATCACAAATTAAAATACTTTTCCCTCCCAAATTGAAAATTTACATATTCTGCCTGGTGGTGCTTGTTACTATGGAGGTAATGCTGAAATCAGTATTTGAATTTTACCCACAAATTCAAGAAAAATTTCACATCATATGTTATATAGTGTCTCAAAGATAAAGTTTTCATCTTTAAGGAGATCAGTACAACCGATCAGATTTTGTTTTCTTTGTATACATATCTAAAAAACCACTTCAAATCAACAACTTGAGTTATGAAAGGTATCATTATTCGGGGTTATGTAAACAGCCCTTGAAAACAAAGTCCAGCTCAATGTTATTGCTCTATAAAATGAAATGAACAGCTTCTAAAAATATCACCCATAGCTGTCAAAATAAAATTAAATATGTGATACAATTGCAAAAGACTCAAAATTTCATGGTTCTTATTTCATTGGTGCCTATGCAAAAAGGATTAGTATTAAAGAAAGAAAAATCATAGTATATTGATACACAGGAAAATTAGTTTTAATTGCTAAATGCAATAAGACACAGACTAAAAACATGAATAACTAGAATGAAAAGGACTAATACATATTTTTTTTATTCTATACTACAAAAGACTTGATTATGTAGTGCAGCTAATTAATCACTGATAGAAAAAGATATTAATACATATCTAAAACTTTATCATACAAACGTTTCAAGCAGGATCACTGCAAGTCAGAAAAAAATCAAAGTTAATGACAAAGAATTATTCATGAAAGAGCAAATAGCTTAATGTTTACTTTTTAAGAATGAATGTTCCTTTGGACTACAAAGTAGCTCCTTTACTAAATAGCAAAGTACAATTCAATAACGGAATTTGGCAAAGTAATTAAATATTTCCATGTGGAAAGGCAGAAGAAAGAACATAAAGTATATCTCTACTTTGCTGTTCTAGAACATTTAGCTCACCCTTTCTTTCAACATGGCTTCTTGCTCTCTGGGAGGAATTAGGCAGCAGAGCAAGTGATGCTGTGGTGGGCATCAGGACCATGTTGGCCATACCACACGGGTAGAAAGGGAAGGAGTTAACTGCAACAGAAGTTAGAGTGTCTGACACACTTGGCTTTTAAATGCTGACATGCAGAACAAAACGATTGAAAATTATTTTGTAGGAGCATTCACAGCTAGGTAACAAATAAAACTCGTATCTTGTGCATGCTAGGAGTGAAAGGCCCTCAAGAAAAGGAACAAAAGCCAAACTCAAAAGGAAAGGAAAAGAAAAGAAAAGTTACAGTGACCATTCCTGGAAACTTACTCAGAGTCTTTGTTCCATAACCGTCGTCACCTAATCCGGGGATGTCCTGCATGGAAGTCCCCAGAGAGAGCAATGAGAGAGGAAGGACAGCCACGGAAGAGGAAGGAAGAAGTCAGTGGAGTTGAAACGGATACTACCATGACAGACCGTGTTGCCTACACAATCTGGATCCCACTCTGTTCATTCAAAGCAACCTTCACCCCAAGCTCCCTGGGCTGAGACTTAAGGAATAAATTTCTGATTTTCAACTCCAAGGATTTAAGCAGAAAACAGAAACCATTAAAAAAAAGAGAGAGAAACAAAAGATTCGGCAAATGCCATTTTTGTCCACAGTCAACACTGCCACAGAAATGTGCGTCTTAGAGGAACAATCCCCTCCACTTTCATATCTACTTCTGAGATTTAGTGTTCACCAATACAAGCTCACTGCTGAACAAGTATTTGATGTTTGCTGGGATGGAAAGAGTGAGCAAATGTGTCAGAACCAATAAAGGTAATTTAATTATTCCCTGTTAGAGAACTTTCCAAAAAGAATAAGTGGCCATGGAGTTCAATATTTCTGTCCAGAAAAGAAATTTGTCTCAAGCCCATATGTGATAGAAAAAGCTAAACCAGACCCATTTCTGGTCAGAAGATAAATGCTGGTTAGATGCAAAGCCCCGGCTTCCGCAACTCCCTCGCCAATGCATGCTACAAAGAGTCACAGGAAGGGGAGGATCCAGACTGCAGTCAAACACTGGTCACAGTAGTAAGACCTGACCTGCCTGCCTGCTGTGTTGTTTGCCTAGGCGTGTGGCGTGGGAGAGCCTACGTCATGCGTGTTGCCAATGAAGGAATTGTTTTCTCTTGTGTTGCATGTGACATTATCTTGGAGAATCTACTTACGTTCAGGATCACTGGTTTCCTGCTCACTCTGCTCCTTGTTCTTGTAGAATGGGAATTTTCGTGAAAAGATGAAGCTCTTTTTACGCTTGTCATTGAATGACTGTGAAGGAGAAAAGGCATGGGGCAAAAACAGGGGACGTCTAATTGTTGTCACACTCATGCTGACAAAACAACTAGTCTGTAAAAGCAGAGAGAGCTGTAGTGACGCAAGTGGATATTCCACAAAGGTGCCATAGTGTTCAAAAGGTAGATTTTGCTTTCAAGGAGTATAAATTCTAAATGATGACACCTTGGAAAAATTGCCTCATCATTAAAGACTGCTCAGAGATAAATGGTGATGGAAGGAAAGAGTCTTAAATTGGAAGATCCAGAGTCTTTGTCTCTAGATCTTGCTAGTCCATCACCTCTGACAAGTAACTGAATCTCTTTGAACCTCAGTATCTTCATCTGCTAAATGAAGATAATGATAGCAGCTCCTAGGATGTGAGACTCACACAAGATGATGTTAATAAAGAGTTATGCAAATGGTATTGTTTCTTCTCTATGCCCAGTTACCTTAAAAAAAAAAAAAACCCTTGAATTACCTTAGTGTGCTTTTAATTAAAACTACAGAGAAGTATGTAGATTTATGAGATATGTTAATTATAGTCTCACACACAGATATATGATAATTATAACATTTTTATTCAAATGACAGCTTAAAGATAATTTAGCCTCAAGCCCTCATTTTGTAGACAGGGAGCCAGAAGCACAAAAAAGGTTGAATCCCATGCCAATATCACTGAAATAGTTGGTGACAGTCAGGAGACAGTCAACCAAAAGCTGTTAAAATTGATGCTTTATTGGCATTAACTTGATATTCACTCAGCCAGGTGCAAGTGACAGTCACTCACCTATATTCTGATAAGATAAAAATAGTGTAAGAATAACTGTCATTAATGTGTAAACTCCTTCTTTTGCTTAAATGAGGTCAAATTAAAAATCATACATATATAATATTAAAATTATTCATTCAATTGGTCACCTAGAAGACTTAAGAAAATTCCATTTATTCCACCATTGTTGCTGATTATGTAAATCCTTTGAGATGTTCTTTGGGAAAGGTGTTCACAATCATTTTATAAGCTATAGGCCATGCAAATCTTATTAATTTTATATTCATGTCATTTAAAAATGTTTCACCAGCTTGATTACCATCTTTATTTGATTGATTTGGTGTTGAAGGTCTTTTCACTGTCTAAAAAGGTGAAAATCACTCCCCACACAGGTCACCACATAGATTTTTAAATGAATGTGCAGATGGCTCTAAAGATACTCTGTAAAGGGCATTCAAAATCAGTGTTGGCGTGGTAGCAATGGCAACTGGAGTGAATCAGAGAGCAAGCAAGGTGACTACTTGGAAGCAAAGAGCCTTGCTTGATGTATGCACTTTCTCCCCTTGGTGGGACACAGTCATGTGGCCTTATAGATTTGAAGCTTGACAAAATGGTGCAAATAATTTACTCTCTTTGTGTGCTCATGCGTTCCTCTATCAAATATCTGTTTTGGTAGTCATGTTCATTTAGGAAACATTAGAGGACTAAAATGATAGTGCTGCCATTCAGTAAGTCATTCGTTACTTTTTCAGGTACTAGGGACTTTCACTAAAGTTGATTGAGCTTAATTTTATGTCCCATGAAGATGGTTCTATGAAAAATAATAAAACATTGAATAGTTTATGAAGTCAGGGGAGAAATTTTTTGAAAGAACTAAAAAAAATATTACTTCAGACATTATTACTCTGCAGATAGCACCTGTGTTCAGTGTAGTTTTGTCATAATTTATAATTGAAGATGGGTGTTAAAAGACAAGGTTGGGAACAACCCCCAAATTTCCAAATTTTCCCAGGTTAAAACGATAATCCTTAAAAGAACATTAAATATTCTTGCATCACTACAGTTTCATGCCACTTTTACATTTCAAGCAAATTTAAACTTTAGTAACTGAAAACAAAAGAAAAAAATGTAAGAATTTATGGCATGTGATATTTGCAAGGTATGTTAGACATTTCTCTTCAACAGTACAAATGACTTTTCATGCAAAAAATTATGAATTTTCATGCAAATACAAAACAATGCCAAGAGGAGGAAAGCCTGGGGTGGTAACATACAAACAGATGGATGATGGAGAGGCCTTTGGGGCTGAAAATGGGTTGCATGCAAACCATATTGTTCAATCGTCTCGAGGATCAAAGGTATGTGAAACAGTGTGTCTGTGATTAATTCTTCTATGTTTCAAAGCAAGAACGTAACATGCTAACATTTCCCAAGTATGAAAATGTGTATCATGAGTTATCTGATTGGGATACAATAATACTACACACCAAACTTTTTAAGAGAATATAAAATATGTAATACTTCAGAAAAAAATCATCTTAATAATCTTATCAGCAAATGCCATTTTGCATTGGAATTGAGGCAAAAGTAATGGAATTATTTGGCTTATATTTCCTCGCATTTATGGACACAAAAACAAATCACAATTTCAGCTCACACAGATTTAAAAAGTTATGCCTAGGGTCGTAAACATTTCAACTGTAAAAGAGTATATGTGGTTTATAATGCTCTAATGTTATTCTTCATTTTTATTAGACAGGTGTAAGACCATTACGTATGCTTTTTGCTGCTGCATTTTTTTCCTTTTAATATAGAAAAGGAAAATTTGTTACAAGAGTACTAGGTGAGAATAATAAATTAGCATTTTTGCTATTTTTAGAACACATGATTTTAAAGTAACTGAAGGCCGGTTTTATTCTTAATTATACTTCTCAAAGTTGTTGTCTCTATATTATTGCATCTTCAATCATGATCCATTGCTTTCATGGTAGGAAGCATCTTTGAATAGAGACTTCAAAAGTGCCAATTAAATGTGGGTAAGTTGGCATGTCTAAGAATTCTTCTCTGGAATTTGACCTGGATTACTGAGTTCTTATGAAGTGACAAAACAATACCCAACATTTATTGAGCACTTTTGTGTCAAGCTTGCTTCTAAAAGCTACAACTCTGCTAATTTCATGAAGCTTATGTCATCCTTATTTTCATACTTTCCCAGAATCACACAGGTAGAAAGCAATGAAGTCAGAAATTGAATTTGCAAAACTTCCTGGTTGCAGGAAGTTGTTGTTCTTATGAGCGCAAGAAATTTCTGCAACCTTAGTTTGCTTCAAGTTCCAGTTTAAAATTATTAACATTTAAGTGATACTGAAATGTGTCATTCCTAAAGCTTCACTGCTTGGAGATTATTTAAGTCATCAGATGCTACTAGAGTCAATAATATCTCTTTTGGTTATCCTGCTACAATTTTTTTTTTGATACCCATTCACATATTTGAAGGCTGTATCACATTTTTTTATTCTGATGATAATGTGAAAAAAAGAATTTCAGTGGGATAGGTCATGCATGGCGATTTAAAGAAAATTGCATGTGACAGGCAAATCTATAGCGAAAAGAAGACTGGTGGTTGCTTAGGGCGAGGGGTAGAGGGAGCAGAGAGTGGAAAGTGACAGCTAATGGAAATGGGTTTATTTTAGGGGAGTTAAAATGTTCTAAAATTAGGTTGTAGTGATAGTTGCATAATCCTATGAATATGCTAAAACACTGAATTGTATACCTCGAGTGGGTGAACTGTATCATATGTGAATCACATCTCAATAATAGCACTTTAAAAAACTGAACCAGTCCCCAACCTTGCACCATGAGATGAAAGGAAATAGTACGAGTCAGTTTCTCATTTTATTTGATGCAAATGTTTTTAAACCTTTAATTGAATGAGAAGAAACCACCCTCTCCAACCTTTGCTATCAGGCATATATGTCTTTTGTTTATCTGATTCTGTTTTATTTCAGTTAAATGAATACCTTTCATGTTGTGACAGACATTAGTATACTCATATCAGGAATCAGCATCCTATCACTGTCACTCAGAAGCTGCCAGGTTGTTAGGTCAAATAGCATGAAACTGTCTGTCCAGCCCGACACCACGATGTAAGGTGTTGGTGAGATGGCCTACGATAAAATACATGCTCCATGAAGAACCAAACCAAAACAAAACAAACACAGAGCACTCTTTCTCCCACCGAAATTCCACATCCTTAAGGACACATGAGTGAATCTTGACATATTTCTACCCTTTTCACCCAGAAAACTTCAAATAGAAAAAATGATCAGTTCTTCACATCTGCCTGTCCTAATTTATCAAGCTTTAAGTGCTCATAATCCTAAAATATCACTTTCATGATAGTGTTCTCTGGGTGGAATTTGGGTCAAACTTATATTGATCTCAGATACACTTTATGCATGCATCTATCAATCTATGTATATTTATATTTATTTATTTGTAAAGGTTTTTCCCCATTTAATTGTGTTCCCCTGGGAAAGTTAGTATAAATTTTGGCTACCATGTTATATTACACATACCTTATTTTCACACACACATAATGAGTCTTAGAACAAGAGATGTTAAAGAGCAATTAATAATGTGACAAAAAGTGTCTCTGTACCTGAAAATAAGAAAACAAAACAAAACAAAACAGATAAGGGTAGAGAGAAATCAGATCCCTTCTGACTAACATCAGTGGCCTCATGGTGGAGGCAGTTTATTATTCATGAAAAGGTGGTGGCTGAACTTTGATCTTAAAGAATAAAATTCAACTTAAATTTTTTTTGTTAGAAAGGAATCAAAATTTACAGGATCAAACTGTTCTAAAAAGCTTCTGAAAAAATGGAATCCCAGATGTGCACCTCCTATTTTTTTTCCTACTTAAATTATTTCTGGAACTGGTCATGCTAAATCAAAGCATGTTACTTAGCACTCCAAGTTAAGGAGGATTAATCCTAGTAGAAGAGGTGAGGTAGCCAAGAGGCTTTATGGAGAGCAAGCAGAGAATGGTTAAGTCGTAGCTGAACCTTAGACTTGACTTCATGGTCACTTTGATGCACAAGTACAGTGTTTTCCTTAATTTTGAGGTACAAGACATCTACCTCTGGGATGTCATTTCAATTTTTTTTTTTTTGGTTCTGAGGATTGAATCCAGGTTCGCTTAACCTCTGAGCCACATCCCCAGCCCTTGTTATATTTTATTTTGAGACAGGGTCTCTCTAAGTTGCTCAGGGGCTAAGTTGCTCGCTAAGTTGCTGAGGCTAGTTTTAAACTTGCAATCCTCCTGCCTCAGTGACACATCGCTGGGATTATAGGCATGCACCATGGTGCCTGGCGATTTCTATTTCTTTATTTCTATTTCATCCTCTAGCTACTTTAACCTACTTCTTGCATTTCTTTGTTTCTCTTAACAGCAAAACAACTCAAAAAAAACACCCTCTGTTTCCTCGCTTTGAACATACTTGAATCATACTTTAAATGCTGTACTATCACTGGGCGATTTTAATACTCCTCTATCACCAATAGACAGATCATCAAAACAAAACAACAACAAAAAACAATAAAGAGATCTCCAGTCTAAACAATACCATAAGTCAAACAGACTTAACAGATATCTACAGAATATTCCACCCCAAATTGGCAGAGTATACTTTCTTCTTAGCAGCACATAGATCCTTCTCCAAAATAGATCATATTCTAATTCATAAAGGAAATCTCAGCAAATATAAAAAAGTAGATACTATTCTGTGTATCCTATCAGACCATGATGCCATGACCTAATAATTAATAGCAAAAACCATGTCAAAAAACACACATATAGGGCTAGAGCAGAGGCTCAGCGGTTTCAGTGCTTGCTTGGCAAGCATGAGGACCCGGGTTCAAACACCAGCACCACGTACATAACTAAGTGTTGGAGCAACAAAGGCCATGTGAAAAACTAAATAAAGTTGTTTCTCTCTTTCTCTGTCTCTCTTACTGTCCATCTCTCTTTATTAAAAAAAAACACATATATGTGGAGATTGAATAATGACCTATTAAATGAAGAATAGATCCAAGAAGATATGAGAATATTAATTAAGGAATTCTTGGAAAAGAATGAGAATGAAAACCTCTGGGATAG
>PVKS010031728.1:0-23186 GCA_004027875.1 Aplodontia rufa
TTCTGCAGTTCTTATTCATACATGGTTAAAGACAGGCCTCTGAGTTTATTTTTTCCATGTATGAACTCTTAATACTACTAAATTGAGTACTATTTTAGGTCTTTTTTTCCACTGCTGACACTGACCCAAAGTTCCCCATGCCATGATACTAAAGGGCTAATTGAAGCTAACCATGCCATGGCCAAATCATTCCTTGGGTAGTGTTCATCTACAGTTAAACATGGAGAAGTGAGAACATGAGTTATCTTTTCATTGATATTTTCATTAAGAAATTTATTTGTTGAACAATCAAGCAAGCTTCTAATGAAATAATATAATATATATATAAATTCTGAAAATTAGATTTGCCCCCTAACGACCTTCCCAATACCCACTCTTATCCCTTCCCCCTCCTTCCCAATACATCTTTACAAATGCCTTAGGTTCATGACATTATACCTTATTCGAATTTAAAACAAGAGAATTGACTTCTTTTCTCAATGGCCAGGATCTAGCTCCAGCCTCTACAGATGAGTGAAGACATTTCACCCTTGGTTCTCTGAGTTATGTTGACTTCACTCAGCATAATTTCTTCCATTGCCATCCATTTACCTTCAAAGGCTGCAATATCATTGTTTCTAATTGCTCAGTAGAACTCCATGGTATATATGTACCACAGATTTTGGATCCATTCATCCAGTGAGGGACTTCTGGGTTGTTTCCATAGCCTAGCAATAGTAAATTGAGCTGCTATGAACATAGATATTGCTGTGTCACTATAATGTGCTGATTCTAAATCCCCTGGAAAAATGCCCAGGAGAGGAATAGATTTTAAAATTCAATATTTTATTTCCACTGAACTATACCTCTGGACCACTGGAAACTGCTAGAAATACAGCCAGTTTGTAACTCTTAAAATAAGGGGATCACTTAGCACGATGGCCCTGGGTCAGCTGGAAAGGAAGGAAAACCCCACTGTGTTTCACGTATTTTGTTTCCTTAGAGGAATTTTTCTGGGTAACTGAGAGCAAGTGAAACCACCCCTGGGTTTCGCTGGTGTCCTCTTTCCCTGGTGAAGGCAGCCCTTGTTTTGAATTTGTGCTCCTCCTGGACCTGGTTCAGGAGGCAGCTCTAGTATCTATTTGTGCCATCTGCAAGGCAGCTGTGTGCAGAGGGCAGGGGGGAATGTCCCTGAGTCTCAAAGGCAGAAGTTAAACAGCCATTCAGGAAGACAGAAAGAGGATAAACATCTGTCCTCCAAAAAGAGAATGTTCTTATATGGAGGGAACAAAAGGACAGGTCCTTCCCCAGGAAGAGTCATAGAACCACAGTGCCAGCCCTGACAACCAGCAGTCTTAAGAGCATGGGGTTCACAAACAATGCCTGCTGTACCCCACCCTCACCCCTGGAGCTGAAGTCCAGGTTGTGAATGTAGACAATATAGCTGGTATCTTTGCAGTTTCACTCCACAACACAGGAGTTTCAGGCAGCTCTGGCCAAAAAAAAAAAAAAAAAAAAAAAGAACAAATATTACAAGAAGGAAATTGAAAATTTGGAAAGCAAACTATTTCTATGGTACATCAGGTAACTAAATTCTTCCAGGAAGACTGAGATATTTAAGTAAGACTTAGATATCTTACTTTATGCTAACCAAGATGGTTAGCTCCAAATGACTTGCAGTCATGAGATGAATTTGTTGGAGGAGGAAAGATACACTATACTAAGGGTGATTAGCTTTCCTGGTATTTTGGATAGTTTAGGAAATATCACATCCGAATAGAATTCCAAGGTTAAGAAATTATTTGTAAACGGGCTGGAGAGGTGTCTCAGCAATTACAGCGCTTGCTCAGCATGTGCAAGTACACGAGTTCAAACCCCAGCACCCACGTACACAACTAAGTGTCAGAACAATGAAAGCCATGTGAAAAACTCAATAAAAATTGATTCTCTCTCTCTCTCTCTCTCTCTCTCTCACTGTCCTTCCTCTTTAAAAAGAAAAAAGAAAATAAAGTATTTGTAAGACTTAGTGCTGGTCCCTGTGTTCTCATCTAGGATACAAACTCTCTGAATGCCATTCATAAAGGAAGCCTTGAGAAAGGGTTGCTGCAGAACTGTCCTTAGGAAGTGCTAAGGCACCAGATAGTGCAGTGGTTAAATCTTGGGTTAGCATTTCAGGGCCAGTTCTTGCAGGCTGGGATTCTCTCTAGCATTAGATGCCTTGTTCGTCTTGCAGTAGGCTTCTTCTCACCAGGGAATGACCCCACAGACTCCTCCCTCAGAATTCAGGGTCAGAAGATGTGGGTTGCGGCACCAGTTCTATCGCAGATTAGTTGTGTGATGTTGACCAAGCCCATAATGAAAGAACTCGAGGGGGAAGTACGAGTGACTAAGAGCTGGAGGACAAAAGTATACGAGACCTGAATTTGAATCCTGCTTTGTGGCTGGGTAAAACTGTCCTCAGGTCATTTGCCCTGTCCCTCCAAATGCTAACACAGTGCTCGTCATAAAGTTTGGGGCTCAGTGAACTTCAATTCTTACCATAGAGATGATTTCAGAATAGTTCTAAATTTTAGAATAGACCTGGGTGACCAGACATCACCTGGGAGATGGTGCAGGAGGAGGACCTACTGGACATCACAGGCGATCAGATACCAAGGACAGGAGATTCTTGCTAAGAACCTAGCAGAGTTCTTTGTTATAAGAGATTTTACAAGGAAGTGCACAGATGGGCCTAGGAGAAAGTTCAAGAACCTGACTAGTGTTTGTCAGGCAAAGAATGAGGTGTGGACTATGGGAGTCAGCCTACTTAGATCCTATGAAAAGATATGAAAAATAAAAATAAAATCACAATTCTCAAATATGCAATAAACATTTGTCAAAAGATCATATTCTGCTGATTAATAAATGAACTCATTAATTAATGAACTAATTATTAAGTAATAAATTTACAGAACTAATGAACTAATATGACATTTCAACCAGTTTGAAGAAAAATTCAAAATATACTTTTGTAGGCAAAAAGAACTAAAAAATAGATGAAAAATAATTTTTCATCTATTTAGACAAAAAGTCTAAAAAGAACTTAAAAATAGGTGAAAACTAATTTTTCCACAGTGTGACAGGAAATGAATTTTCTTTCTGAAAGAATCAATCTTTATGTCTACTTGCAAAAAATATTTTCAATTGTCATTTCTTTATAATTTGCATCACTGTGATTAGCTGGAGATATCAAAATAACTCAGAAATAATGAAAACTGAACAGTGGTTGGAGCAGATTAAAATTAACCTATAAATTGAAAAAGGTGAAGTTTTTTGTGTTGAAATGTTGTAAACCTAAATTTCACATTTGTGGGCTGAGGGTGTGGCTCAGTGGTAGTGTACCTGCTTAGCGTGCATGAGATGTTAGAGTTGATCCCCATACTGCAACACAGACAAACAGAAAAACAGATTTCACATTTGATTAAATCGATGGGAAAAGGCTTCTACCCTAGAAAGTTCCAATTCCTCTGGAAAGGGGGAGCTGCATTCAGATCATTGCTTAGTGTTCAAATTTTCATCTTATTCAAATTTGTCCCCACCTTGTGCTTTCAATAGATTTGACACATTCTAAGAAGCTACTTACTATACTGAGCTAGCTGATTCCCATAAGTGGCCTTCATGACTTATTAGTAACTTGTCCAATGCATACCTATGGATACAACTCATGTCATTTATCTCACTAAATACTTTCCCTACTCCATGAGTTTTCTTTAGGTTTACTTTTAAGCTACACCCAACAATTACAAAGATGTCCTAAAATCAACTTACAGTTTTTCCTTTCTGTTACTCAGACTGTTCATTCTGATGTATTGGAGACAGAGCTGGTTTGGGGAATTTAATAGACATGGAATCAAATTGCAGCTCCTTAACATAAAGACTATGGGATCTTTGACAAGTTACCACGATCCTTTGGCCCTTTATTCATCTTTATTTATTTTATTTAGTCTATAAAATGCTAACAATGATATGACTTATGATGTTAAAAATAGATAATGCACCTAAAACCCCAGGAAGTGCATCTATTGAGTTAATAAAAGAGAAGCTACCTTTCTATTTGTAGGGAGTGTCTCTGTGCATGGGAGACACAGTAACTAAGGCATTGAAAATATTTTCTTTGTGTAATTAGTTCACATAACTCTGAGATCCTTCTTAAATAAGATTTCTATGCATTCTGCTTTGCCCTGTTGTGATTGGGTGTGGAATAAAAAGCGGAGGCAAGGATATACTATTGACTACACACTCCTAATAGCAGAGAGCTATTTCATAATTGAGAGCGTTTTAAAAACTGAATCGGTGTTATTCTGAAGGTCATTGATATCATTCAAGATAAAACAAAAATTTAAAAAACATAAGCTCTTTGCTACAAGGTGACACCTGAGGACACTGAATGAAGCCATGGAACCATCGCCACCAGGCTGGTGACAGTCCGAGTTCCCACGGAGCTGGTCACTTTCCTGCCTGTGTATAATTTCCTCCCCTGGTCACAAAAACTCCCCACTCTTTTGCTTAGCTTCAATTGATCTATATTTTTTCTATGGTTGGTTTTAAATTTTTTGTGGTAGGCGAGATCTCAGGAAAAACTTTCTAACATGGGAAATTTTAATTTATACAAAAATCATAACTAATGTCCATAAACTCTCACCAGTTTCAAAAAGTATTGTCATGGCCAAACTTAATTCCATCTGTATCCACACTTGCCACATATTCACCAGTTATTTTGGTGTGAATTCTCAGACATCATATCAATTTATCTGTAAATATTTCAATATTTGTCATTGATAATAACAATGATATTTTAAAGACCAAATTGAAGCAAAAATCTGTTAGCACTTTACCTAAAGATTAGCCAGGATTTGGCCAGAAAGTTAACAAAAGTGTGAAATAATATACAATGGATGTTTTTGTATTTTTTAATGGAAACATTCAAACAAAAATGTAACCATGTGTAAATTATTAGGTCAAATAGTTTGGAAATTAAGCATACAAATAAAAACATTCTTGTCATCCTCATGTAAAACAGGGCCAATAGGTCATGGGAAAAAAAAATGTTCAGGTCATAAATGATTGTTCTAGGAGATGCTCCATCAAGCCTTATCAGCAAACAGCCTGTTTTATCTTTAAGATGAGATTTTTATTTTCTTCTTAGCTTCCTTGAAAGAAACAGCCAACTCTGACCTTAAGACTAACTTTACATAGTAACTGCTGCTGGTATCCAATCAGAGCTTGCCAGCTGCCCCTGGCTAGCACAATCCCCAGCTTTTCCTTTGCACATGAGTATTCAGGGTGTCTTGATATGTGATCCAGGGGTTCCTATGTGTCTGGGATTTGCAATATTATTCTTTTTTCTTGAATAACAGTTCCTTTAATAGGGATTTGTCTCATGGATATAAAAATTATGATAAAAAATTATGATCAGTTTGACCAAGAGGGACCAAAATTTCTATGTGAGCCACAGAGATATCATGGGACAGACTGAAGTTTGCCTCACAGGTACAGGCTGCCCAATCTATAACTTTAGGATAAAGAAGGGTGTCCGGAAAGGATGTGTTTGCAAGACCACATGAATGAGCCCCGTGTGGGCTTTTGCTGATCTGCTGACTGTTCCAACAGATCTATTGTTTGCTGAGGACCTCAAATAATAGGCCCCTACTGAGAGAGCTTCATGTGTGGATGGACCCCAGCACCAAAGTAAGTTGAAAATCCCTTGCATAGGAAGGTGATGGAACTTGTTCAGAACAATTCACTCTGCCTCACCCCATGGTTTCCCTTTAAAAACCCAGTCCTCCTTTCCCTTGATGGAATGCTAATTTCTAACTTTAAACTTGCATTAGATTGTGTCCTTCAATCAGACATAAAATAAAATTCCTGATGCATTTAAGTCTTACATATGGCAAGGTGGCAAACTTTGAATTACTCCTCCATTGAATTATTAACAATGTTCAATGACTTTTTTTTTAAGCTTTGGAAAGCATTATTGAGCAATAAAATCAAAATGCTTAGGCCATAACAGAAGGAAAATGAGAATCCAAAGACTTAAGAAGAACAATGAAATGAACTGTAATCTGAAAGGTATTGGACAAGTCAGATGGACCTAACTTATTTTTAATAGCCTTACGGGACTCACTTTGATGCAAGTTAATAGGAGATTTCCCCCTCCCCATAAAAGTGAGACTCCATTATTTGCTATGAGTATAAGGATGAACAAGACATAAAATGAAATCACTATCATATTGGGTCTAAACCCAAAATGTTGAATCACTGGTAATGGAAAATTTACATATTCAGATTTTCACAACAGTTCTCATTTTTAATAAACAAGTTATGTTTCATTGATCAAGTCACATTCATCTGCTCCTAAAGCATGTATTAATTTTCAATATGCTAACTCTGATTTCTGAGGATACAGGACTAAGAACCTGATTATCATTGTTCATGGTATAATCATCAAGGTAATCAAATCAAAATATTTTCGAGAGCACATGTTCATAGGAAATAGTAATTGCATCTAATGGTGAAACAATTGATGATTTATCATTGAAGTTCAGGAACATGTCAAAAATTTTAACCTTCTAAGCACAACTGAAATAGACAATGTATGTTTTTAGAAATTACCACCAGGAAAGGAACTTCTAAATTTTTACCATAAAATTCATTAATTGACAATATCATGAAGACAGTCTTACTAGACAAAGCTCTTTATTGTAAAAGTAAATATAATTTCTCTAGTTCAATAAGAAAAAGGAATTTACTAAGAGATGCAAAAGTATCTATTTGGTTTTAAAGATAGCTATTAATGGGAAGTTAAGCTTCCAGAAAAAAATGCATAAAACCAGGCACAGAATGAATGGTTGAAGAAATCATTGTTGCTGATGCCATTACTGATGTCCCCAAGCACAAAATGAGAGAAGGTTGGCCTTATTGCAATTACTACTCTTCCTAGCCATTCCACTTACCATGCCACTTCTCAGACACTTGATTTTGCAAAATCCAAGAGCCAAACTTTCTGTTTTTCACCTTGAAGAGCCTCTTACCCAAAATGTCCCTATCTGAATCATTTCAAGTATGCTGCCTGTTGGAATCTGCACCACATGCATACATCCTAGTAGTCAAAATTGTATCTTGACTGTATATTGGGAAGATAGCACTCATGGAAATTTCCCTGTGCTACTCTGGGGCCTTCAAGTCAAGATTCCCATAGGGCATTGCACATGCATGAGATTTATTGGGGGAAACACCTCAGGGATAGATGGAGAAATTGGAATTGGTGCATGCCTATAATTCCAGCATTTTGGAAGGCGAAGGCAGGAGGATGGCAAGTTCAAAATCCAGCCTTAGCAGTTTTGCGAGGCCCTAAGCAACTTAGGAAGACCCTGTCTCAAAATTAAAGATAAAGGGCTGAGGATGTGGCTTAGTGGTTGAGTGCCCCTGGGTTCAATCCCTGGTATAATAAATAAATACATATATAAATATAAAAATTAAGTGCAGGGGCTGGAGCGGTGGCTCGGTGGTTATGGCACTTGCCTGGCATGCACAAGTACATGGGTTCAAATCCCAGCACCCACATACACAACAAGTGTCAGAGCAATGAAAGCCATGTGAAAAACTCAATAAAAATTGATTCTGTCTTTCCCTCTCTCTCTCACACTGTCTTCTCTCTTTAAAAAAAATAACTGGAGAGGCAATGGGAGTAAGCAAGGACAGACATTAGACACGGTGCAGGATTCATATCTCTGAAAGGAGGTAAGAAAGAAAGCTTTAGGTAGGAAGAGCCTCAGATGGTAGCATATTTCTGAGAAAGTCTTGACCAAACTGGTGGAGGATTGCTGAGACATAGATCATCCTTAAGAATCCCCAACATTGGGCACCCCACCTATTGACTGAGATCGGTCCTATTGTGTTATAACCTGGTATGAACATCAATAGATTCAAGCTGGGCACAGTGGTGCACACCTGTAATCCCAGCAATTCTGGAAGCTGAGGAAGAGGATTGCAAGTTCAAAGTTAGTCTTAGCAACTTAGCAGGGCCATGACTCAAAATATAAAATCTAAAAAGGGCTGAGGGGTGTTGCTCAGTGATTAAGTGCCCCTAGGTTCAATCTTCAGTACTAAAAAACAAAACAACAAAACAAATATCAGATCCGAAGGTACACCAACAGGAGGCTGTAAATGAGTTATGTTCCCCACAACAAATTTTCTTGAAAGGGTATCTGAGCAAAGTACCTCCATAACCACCAAATCTCCTAAATATGAAAACATTCCAAAGGTGGAGAACTGCCATAAAACCCGAAAAAATGTTCCCACCCTTCCCCTGTCAGATATCAACATCAAAAGAATCCTTCTTCCATAACACAACACAGTCGCAATTGATTATTACTTTCAAACAGTGTCAAAGTCTTCATGACCCAATTTCATTCTAAAATTGAACAAAAGTCAGGAAAACCAAAGTCATGAAAACAGAAAGAAAAATATTTTCAAATTTAATAATAGCAAGCGCAGGGGCTGGAACAGTAGCTCAGTGGTAGAGCACTTGCCTAGCACACGCAAGGACCTGGGTTCAATCCCCAGCACCACATACACAAATAAGTGTCAGAAAAACAAAAACCCAGATGAAAAACTAAATAAGACTGACTCCCTCTTTCTCTTTCTTTCTTTACAAAAATAGCATACCCAAAATATTTCCTCTGAGTGTAATAGAGATAAGAATCAACCCCACTTCTATTGATGCCTGGCCCCATGTGTGTAGGGGACAATAAACATGGAATCACGTATTGCTCAATAGTTCAGCCTGCATACCACATCCTCTAAACACTGACTCAAATTCTCAAGACAGTTTTTTCCCACATGGCCTCATAACTGAGTCTTTGTGTGGTTATTTCACTTTTCTACTTTTGGATTGGTAAGATATATGGTATAAAACCTATCAGTTTCAGCATATGGTATTGCTTCTTTTTCTATAAACTGTTTCTTTGTCAGAACTAATTAGTTTTTTTAAGGTTTTTTCTATATAAACAGCTTGTCATAAGTAAAGAGAGGGACCTTGAGAGAGAGAGAGAGAGAGAGAGAGAATCAATTTTGTTTAGTTTTTCATGTGGCTTTCGTTGCTCCGACACTTGGTCGTGTACGTGGTGCTGGGGTTCAAACTCACGTACTTGCACATGCCAGGCAAGCACCATAACTGCTGAGCCACAGCTCCAGCCCAAGCAATTAGTTTTTGAAATATGGTGCCTATCAATATGATCTTCATTAGATTCACAGGTGGTGTGCTGCCAGAAGTGCGGTAAGCAAATCCACATCCAGAAAATGTGCCTAGGAATGGCAGAGAGGGGGATTCCATAAATCCTCCCTTTCATAAAAGCAATAAAAAAGCAAGCCAGAAAAGTCATCAAAATCAGCTTCAGGCCTCTGGAAATTAACCAAAGGTTTACAACAATCCCGAGGTTGCTTAGTCAAGAAAAAATACTGAATCTGTCGGAATAGCAGGTTTTGCAGTATTTACATGGTACATTCCCAGTCTAAAAAAGTTTTACGCCTAGTATTATGATGGCTTGATTTGTCCGACAAGTCCCTGGAAAAGTTCCATTCACATGTTTTTCTCTTTTCCTCTGTGAACTGCCTCAGAGCTCACTGTGTGAGGAAATCTCTATCCCCTCTGTGTTTTTCAGAAACAATCAGCAACAATTAGATACCACTGGCAGCAAACAGGAATGGGCCAAAAAATTCAGAGGAGATCTGGAAAATGAGCCATCAATAGGAGCTTTGGGGAGTTATTTCCTGAGGCTTTAAAAGCCCTCATACAAGTGACCGAGACCAAGAGGGTCACATTTATGTCTGGCTATCTCTAATTTCCTATATAAGCAGGAAGTAAAGTCTAAAACAGACTTATAAACTGCTTAGGCTTTGAAGGTAAAAGATGAACCCAGAGAGCCAGGGGAAAGCTTACTGTCGGAAAGCACTTAAGCAAACCCCTGAGAAATCATTTGTTGGCCACTAACCTAACAAAGAAGAGACTTTAGCACACACTAGGAAATGAAATAGAGACTTTAGCAAATGAATTTAGGAAAGTCACCAGATAAGCAAGCGTTCGGAAAAAGCAAAAGAGCAAAAATGAAGACTGCATCAACAAAAGTTCCTTGGGGTGCAGAGGGTAACTTAGAGAGTATTATGTTACTTAAAAAATC
Organism: Aplodontia rufa; assembly: GCA_004027875.1. NCBI lineage: Eukaryota > Metazoa > Chordata > Mammalia > Rodentia > Aplodontiidae > Aplodontia > Aplodontia rufa. The sequence goes on from PVKS010031728.1 coordinate 10,197, forward strand.
TGATTTTCATGAAAAAAATATGACCTATGCAAAGAAAAAGGAAATAAAGCCATACACAGAGGGGAGAAACACAGTTAATGAAGCTATCCCTGAAGAGGATGTGATGATAGGCTTAGTAGACAGAAACTTTAAACAACCTTATAAGTATGTTCAAAAACTAGAACAAATCATGGCTAAAGAAGGAAGGGAAAGAGTACGGCAGGGATATAAAGTATTAACTATTAATAAGGCAGCAGAAGTTACTTTTTCAAAAGAAGTGGATAAAAATTCTGGAATTGAAAAGTCTAATAACTGAAATAAGAAATCCACTGGAGAGGATCAACAGGAGATCTGAGCTTTCAGGACAAAAAGTTAACAAAGATAGATTGATTGCTAGCTATTACTCAATATGATGAAATGAATGAAAAAAATAAATGAAAAATTAATAGACCTTCAGAGTTGCATGGGACATCAGCAAGCATGGTGAAAATTCCTAAGAGACAAGCAGCAGAGGAAAGAGGAAAAAGCATTCGAGCCAATAATGACCGAGGATGCATAAATTTTAGTGAAAGATGCTAGTTTACATATCAAATAAGCTCAAAGAGTTCAGATTCAAATAAATTTTAAAAAATCTACCCTTATATTACAGAGGAGACATGAGTTTGGGGAATGGATGAGTGAGGGAGATCCTGAACTAGGATCGGCCTTAACTTACCATGTCAGCATCCACATATGCATGAATATGTAACAACGATTCAGTCCAATGCGTGACACTATGTCTAACAAATTTTTAAAAAAATCTACCCCTAGACACTTTATAATCCAAATGTCCAAAGACAAAGACAAAGAAGGAATCTTGAAAGCAGTAAGAGAGAAACGACTCATCACATACATGGAATCCTCAGTAAAGTTAACCTGGGTTTATCATCAGAGACCAGAAGTTCGAGAAGAGAGCTGGAAGACATATTCAAAGTGCTAAAAGAAAGAGAGTCAACCAAGAATTATACATCCATCAAAACCCTCCTTCAGAAATGAAGAAGAAATTAGGACATTCTCAGATAAACAAAGGGAGATTATTCATCATGATTAGACCTGCCCTACAAGAAATACTAAAGGGTGTCTGAACCAAGAGCTTCTGCAATAGTGTACTTTTGTTAAGTATTAAGATGAGATTCTAATGTCCTTCCATCCAATATTCCTATACCTACTTGCCAACAATCCTCCAGTCTCCCCAGACCCTGGGCATTTTCCTAGGTGAAGAGAAGGGCAATACCAAAGTTTCCCTTCCCCATGGAGCCAAACTGGATCGAGGGACACATCCATATGATAACCAAAAGGACCATTGCTCCAGTTACAATTTGGCACATTTCTGAATTGCTCTGTTTCAGACCATTCCATGAAATTGGTGGAGTCTTCGTGGTAATTACAGTATAGTTGAACTTCTCTCTGTGCCCAAATTGTGTCCCCTAAAGCCTCACAAGTGTTGCTTCTAATACCAGTCTCAAGTAAACTTTTGACACACAAATATCTGCGTTAGAGATTGTTTCCTGAGCAGCGTGAGATTTTTTTTCAGAGTTGGTAAATTAACTGGAGCAAATTAACATAGCCTCTGGGATTTATTATGCAGCTGAAGTAGAAATGCTTCCCCATTCTATTCAATAAGCAGAAAACATCAATAGCAGTTTTCTTTTACTTAGAAGGGATGGTACTATATTTTTAACATTTTGTTTAGGTCCCATCGACTTCAGTTCTATTCCATAAACTAGACTACAAAGTCAACTAAGAAAACCTAGTGGGGAGGGTCCAGGACTCCTGCGGTACAGTTTGCCTGTGTGTCTTGGCCCTGTTCATGCCCAATCTCACATATACCAATCAGATAGTATTTGTTGTTGCTTTGCCCAACTAAACTAATGGCTCAATGGGGTTATTGGAAAGAACTCAGCTCATATTAGGCAGTTTGGCAACATAGTCCTTCAATGTCCCATGGCCAGGTGCTGCAGGTTCCCGGTAGCATACCAACAGGTTTCTAAAAGGTATAATTTTATTCTTTAGATTTCATGGTCTTTCTCTAGAATTTCAGGCATTGATTTTGTGTGTCTTCTATACAGTCTTTCCATAAACTTCATATGGCTTCTTTTCCTACTGCATATACCTCTAATGTCACAGCAAATACATCCTATATAGCTGAAGTGAAAGTACTACTAGCAACACTGCCTGGAGCCCTGGCAGAACCCTTTTCTGATAAGTCCCATCGGAAACTGGCAATAACCTTCTGAGCTACTTAAAAACTGGATCATAGCAAGTCCCGAATATGGAATATGCTGTCTCTATAACCCACCAAAAGTCTACCAGACTTTGTACTTGCATCTTAGTGATGAGAAATTCAAGACTTGTTATTTTTATCTTTGGTTTGAATGGGGTGGATCCAGTGTGCTCTAAATGTTTGGAGTATAAAAGCATCACTGATGTGGCAGGTCTCTGAATCATTTTTCCATTTGATCTCTTAACTTCTGTGTCTTATCAAGACCCTCAAAACACTTGACAGTTGTTGCTCATGCAGGCTAGTTGGCTGGCATGCTGTCATTATACGTGAAGTTCGTAAGGTCCAAGTATCTTCCACTTATATCCCAGCAGAGGGATGGAGATTTAAGTTAGCCTTGGCCCAAGCCCATATATGTATGCTATTATCCATTCCATAAGAATGAAACTATGTATAGTCCTTGTTCCTGGTAAGCATAAAAATAAATGCATTTAACAGAATATGTTACACCTGAGAGTCCATGTTATTAGGTCAAGTAAAGATAATCCTGTATATGTAGATAGTATATTTAGATAGCAATTTGGAGTAACTATTTGAATTTGCAATTATCTGCTATTAAACTGTAGGATCCATCTTTTCTATAGGAACTGGATTGGTGGAGTTAATGAGACTATTATTGGCACTGTACACACAATATTTGTTAAATCTTTAATGTGGAACTAATTTCTGTCATCTAATTTAATACATCAGTTATAGGAAGTCTGTTTTAGAGGCTTTACCTTGGATTTCCCAGCTATGCCAGTACTCACAAGATGAGAATTCGTATTTCTTATTAAATAGGTGAATAGTCATCCTCAGCATTAGCCAACATTTCATAATGCATTGATGGTGAAGGTGTTCAGTAGCAGCCATTCAATTCCATTTCCCTTGTATTTAGTACTTCCTCCAGCCCTTTAGACACCTGCCAGTGCATCTCCTTCCATCTGTATACAATGCCCAGAGGTGACCATGGAAATTTTAGTAGCTATACAATAATAGCAAGCCAGGGGATAGATATATTCTATTTGCCATCAGATATGATGGTCTTCCTTGTCATTTGTGGGTGATCCACTTCTAAAATCTCATTTTGAGTTTGATTCCTGGGACCAATCTGGGCAGCAACCATCTTGGGTCTGGTTCTCTATAAAAGTGATTATGAGAAGGAGATTGAAATGCAGGAATTTTAACAGGGAGCTTTCCCTGGAACATCCATGAGGGAATAAGATGGACTAGGGACTAGGCAGAGGGAAAGGTGTAACTGTAATAGGGTTGCAACAAAGGCCTCTGCCAAACATGGCTCTATGGCTAATGAGACCTCTCAGAAATTATCTGAATTCAGGCAAGAGAGCCAGGTCTTTTGTAACTCTATGAGGACATATTATTAGACATGGGCTGCCTAGAATGGGTGAGGACACTCTCTTCAGCTGAGGGACTTTCAAATAAACTTTAAATCTTCAGCAGTGACAGTCCTGACAGCGGTACTTCATTCCTAAGGTGGAACACAGCCCTGATCATCTCTAGAGGTCTTCAACAGGCAAGTCGAACGGACAGGTAGTGGAAATCATGTGTCTTAGTCTGTTGTCTGTTGCTGTAATAACATACCTGATACTGAATAATTTATAAAGAAATAAGTATGTTTTTGATCATGGTTCTGGCGGCTGTGAAGTCCAAGAGCATGGCACCAGCATCCGCTTGGTGTCTGGCTAAGACTTTCATATAACATCATAACGTGGCAGAGACAGAGCAAACATGAGTCCCTTTGGGTCTCTCTTCCTTTTCCAAATGCCAGTCCCATTGTGGTAGCCCCATCCTGTCACTCCTGTCTAATCCAGATTACCTCCTAGAGGCTTCATCTTTGAATACCACCAATATATGAATTTGGGAATTAAATTTCAACATGAGTTTTAGAGGGTATTTTCAAAACATAGCATTATATCCCTGAACCCTCCAAGCTCCGTCACTGTATCTCTGAAATCTCTTAAAGTGGTACCGATATTAGTGATTTCCACTAGGAATGTGGTGATAATTTTACCTTATTATGTTGCTTAATAGGTAACACTTCAAAAAGTTGTGCTTATTCTTTCATGATGTAATAGCCCTCACTTGACGAGTCAGGGACCCAGTTGCTATGTCTATCTCAATTACAATATACATCTAGGATCTACAGTTGAGACACAGTGGATTCATAGACTTGGTAAGTCAATAATCATGGAATGTTGGCCAAAAATTCCATGCATTGCTTTACCCCTATTCAATCTAGTGCTCCACAGTGGAATTTTAGGTTTGCAAAAGTGAAAATTACCTCTGAGTTAGCCTCCAATACTCTCTAAATACCTAGGGTTTTCTTTTCTTGTCCATAATTACATGGAAAATATCTGCAAATAACTTTGGGAAATATTAGGTAAGAAGTTTAAGAATATGTTTTTGATGTTATGAGAACACTCTCCAGTAAACCTGGTCTGCCTTTAATTCAAAGGACTCTGGGGTGGGAACTCACTTAAATCTCAGAATTGGCAAGTGGTCATAAATCTGTTGTGGTTTAAGTTAGACCTATAGTTACAGTCCCATAGTTTTAGGGGATCAAGAAGGATATTAGTAGGTTTCCTAGCTATTTCAGTCCTGGGAACCCAATGACCAACCAATGATTGCAGAAGATCCACAAGGATTGGACCATTCTCAAAACCACAACCACCAACCTGATGATTACAGCAGGAACAACCACCTTGCCTGTACTTATTAAGTACTTCTGCATGGTCTCTGCCATATCAAGAGTCTATCATCCACTTTGAAATCTGGGAGTCCATCTCAACGTGGTGTGTTCTAAACACATCCAATGACCTATGGGAAACAACCAACACAGAGTTATTACAGTCGGGTTCCCCTTGTCAGGGAGAAGGGAGGATCTTTAGAGTCTTCTTTCAGGGACAGAATTAGGAATGGGATAGAATTGGAATGGTTTCTCTTAGATGAAGGAGTCACCATAACAAGTTCCCATTCCATCAATATTAATTAAATATAAAATTATTCTAAGTGTTCTGAGAGAGTGTGAGAATAATCAAGTGTTTCTCTGAAACTTATATATCTTGCACAAAGGAGGATAAGGAATTAAGAAATGATAAAGATAAATATGATTTAGAAAGGGAGGTAATAAATCACATTAAAAATGTAGCAATCTATCTCTCATAGACTATAGGAACAAGGAAAGCATGCAGGTTGAGCACTGGGTGGGAAAGTGTTTGTTAAAGGAGGATAGAAAAAGCAAGAGAACGGCGTTTTTGATATGTATACATGATATTTAGAGAACCTGTCCCTCATTATATTACAAAAAATTCAGTCTTAATTATTAATTAAATCTAATACCCTCCATAGGGTACAAATTAGTAAATTTGGACAGAAATTTGTAGAGTTTCTTCAAATACCTATCCTGCATGGCTAATGAAGTTTATCTTAAGGAAATTCAGCAAGATGGAAAAGATCAAACACAGAGAAATAAATGCCAAGCAAAGGTGTCAAGGTTTGCTTTTTGGGAGGTGGTTATGATAGGCTATTGGTCAATGGGTTTTTATTTCAGCTCTATTAACCAGTGTTATGAGACTATGAAAGTGACCTATACTTTCTCATCTCTAAGTGATGGTTGTATGAGTTGTTGGTGTATTAATAGAGTGCTTAGGAAGTATTTAGGATACTGCTTGTCAATATTAACTGATCAACAAATGTTAATTGCTATGATTATTTAAAAAAAAGTTTCCCATGAACTTCTTTCAAACTTCACTTGGACTTCCAATAACTAGAACATTAACCATGAACTTCTTTCAGACTTCCCTTGGACTTTTCATTAATGCTGATAACTAGAACTTTTTTATTTTTCCTGCCAGTACTGGGAATTGAACTCAGGGGCATTGATTGTGTCACTAAGCTCCATCCCTAGCCCTTTTGACTTTTTATTTAGATACAGGGTAACTATACATTGTCAAGGTAGGCTTTCAATTTGTAATCATCTACCTATTCTCAGTCTCTGTGCCACTATGCTCAGCTGAACATTGTCACTTTAAAAGTATTTTCTATTCTAAACTGAAATGCAATTGAAGCATTTTGTCCAGGAGGATTATAGAAACATTTCCCGTTAAAGGCATGGAACACTTCATCCATACCATGTAGAGACACTAAAACATATTTTCCCACCTCTAATTATCCAGTGCTCTCAGTTTGGGTGGGGCTACTGCTGCTCTGTGACTGTGGATTTGTGAAGTCCAGGCTAACAGGTTCCACATAGGTAGTTTTTAGTACCCATGTTACAAATCACTATGTTTATGCTTGTGTATCCCAGGACCCTCTCTTCTGCTGCATTGAATTATTGTCTAAACTTAGTGTCAGTATCACTGTCTTGATTTCTCTATCTCTATCACAAATTAGATCTAGAAATGTGAGTCTTCAAAACTTAAAACTGTCTTGGAGTTTGTGTGTGTGTGGGGGGGGTGGGTGGGTGGGTTAACTGAAATGTAGTAACTACACATATTTATGGATTACAGTGTGTCACTCAGTTATCAGTGCTTTAACATCTTGATGCTTTTGCCATATACTTTCAAATTACAACTTTTGATTTTTTTCCAATTATTTATTACTAATATATGCAGTTACAATTGAATTTCAAATTAAAATTTATATAGAATTTATCTAATAGCTTATATAATTTACATATATAAACTATATTCTGTAGCCTTGCTAAATTTAGCTGCTTGAGCTAGTATTTTTATATGAATCTATTAATCTATATATTCAATCGTGTCACCTCCAAAAAACATAAGCTTGCTTCTTTCCAATATTTATAGAATATATTCTTTTCTCTTGATCTATTGCACAGACTACTATCTCCAATTCAATGTTGAAAAGATACAAAGGGGATCAGATTTGTCATTAGTTAACCATTATATATAAATTTAGTTGCAGGATTTTTTTATTTATAGAAAGCTGGTATCCCAGTAAGCTCTGTTCCTTTTCTAGTTTAAGACTTATTATCATCAATGGGTATAGAATTATGACAAATGCTTTATCAGTAAAATAATCACATTGGTTTTCTCCTTTGTTAATGTAAACAGATTTCTAAACATGATGCAGTATTTTTTTGATTGCTCGATTCTACTTATTGCTAATATTTTGCTGAATATTGATGTGTCTAAATTCATAATCTGTTATTTTCTTTTCTTATGAAAACTTTGACAAGCTTTTGCATCAGGTGTGTACTGATTTCATAAAATAAGGCAGGATGTGTTCTCTTCTGTATTTTCTGGACGACTTTATGCCGGTTTGGTGTTAGTCCTTCCTGAAATGCTTAAATGGCTCAACTGTAAAACTGAGCCTACAGTTTGTGATGAGGCTTTGAAATAATTAAGTTTTGAACAGCTAATGGACCCTTTAAATATTCTTTTTTTTCTCAAACCACTTTTAGTAATTTGTGTTTCAATACATTTTCAATTCGAAGTGGTCAGATTTATTGGCTGTTCATGTCGCTTTATCCTGTTGTGGCCTTTAAAATCCCTAGAGTAAAGAATTTGTGCATTCCTTTTTAGTTTTGCTTGATGAACATGGCTAAATATTTCTCAACTTTGTCAGTCTTTTCAAAGAACCACACATTTTGCTTTGTTGACTTCCTCTGCTGTTGATGTGTCTTATTTCACATGATTTCTTATTACCATTATTTCTTGTGTTCTACTTACTTCATTTTGCTCTTCTTTTTTGAACTCTTAAGACATAAACTTATGCATTCAGTCTGTTTTCCTAAGACAAATATCTCCTGCTATACATATTTCTCTAAGACTGTATTAGCTGCATCCCACACATATTTTAGTATCACTCAGCTCAAAACGTTGGCTTATTTGCCTTTTCATTTCTCCTGTGAACATATCTTATTTATCCTTATTTTTACATATTGGAATTTTCTAGATATTTTGTTATTATTTATTTCTCCTGAATTTTCTTGAGTTCAAAAAACGTATTCTAAATTATTTCAATATTTTGTGATTTATTAAGGGTCTTTCTACGGTCCAACGTAACAATTTTTGTTGAAATATCTGTGTTCACTTGAAAGTAATATATATTCTGCATTTGTTTAAGGTTTTATTCTAAAAATGTCAATTAGATTATATCGGTTCTGAAGAAGGATGTTAAAATCTTGAATTATGCTTGGAGGTCTTTTTATTTATTTCTGCCAATGTTTGTTAATTTATTTTGTACACATTGCATGCACATCGAAGATTATAACATTTGTCTAAAGAATTGACTCTTTTTCCACATTTTTATTGGTGCATTTTCGTTGTATAGAATGATGGGATTTGTTGTTACATATTCTTACACGCACACAGTTTAACAATATAATTTGGCCCAAATTGACTCTTTATCGTTATAAAGTATCCGTTGTCATCTTTACTAATATTCTTTCTCTTGAAGTCTACTTTCTTTGACGTTAATATAGGTAAAGCAACTTATTATACTTGCTGATAGCCTGATGAATCCTTTTACTTATTTTTGTACACTTAAATTATCTGTAACTAATATTTAAAGTGATTGAGAAAAATCCTATAGTTGGTCTTTTCCTTATGATCCTTTGTGAATATTGTTTGTGAATTTTAATTGAAGTGGGTAGTCAATGTGCTGTTAATGTAGTTATTGTGGTGAGTTTATGTATATATTTTCTCTAGCCTCATGCATGCTGTTTCTTGTTCTTCCATTTTTTTTTCTCTCTCTCTCTTTTGGAATTACTTGATCTTTAGCACTGCATATCATCTCCTCTTTTAGATTTTGCTATCTTTGTAGGTGATTATACTAAGGATTATGATATAAATTCTTAACATCATATTCCGCTTGTGATCATCTTGAATTAACATTTTACACAGACACACACACAGTGTGTTTTAAAAGTATAATTCCTTTTACTTTTTCTAATCCTTTGCATTATTGTTTTCAAGTATTCACTGATCATAGAATTTTAGGTTGCTCTTTTTTTCTTTTACCACTTTAAGGACATAATTCAATAGCTTCTGTTCTCTATTGTTTCTGATGGGAATTCAGCAATGAACTTTTTATTAAGAAATTTAGTTGTTGTACAATCAAAAATTCTTCCAACCAAATAATACGATATGTATATATTCTTAAAATTAGATTTTACACCCTAGAACCTCCTAATTTCCCACTCTTACCCCTCCCTCCTCCTTCCTGATACATGTCTATGAATGCCCTAGATTGTGTGTTACTACACCTTTGTTGGGTCTAATACATGAGAGTTGACCACCTTTCATACTGGCCAGTCTAGCTTCAGCCTCCACAGATGAGTGAAGATATTCAACCCTTTACTCTCTGGGTTTGGCTAACTTCACTGAACATGATTTCTTCCATTGCCATCCATTTGCCTTCAAAGGCTGCAATATCATTGTTTCTAATTGCTGAGTAGAACTCCATGGTATATCTATAGCACAGTTTTTAGATCCATTCATCCAGTGAGGGGCATCTGGGTTGTTTCCATAATTTAGCTATTGTAGATTGAGCTGCTACGAACACAGATTTTGCTGTGTTGCAGTAATGTTTCAGCAATGATTTTACGATTGTTTCTACTAACATTTTTTGTCTCCTTTCAAACAATTCTCCTTATCTTGAATTTCAGCAGTTTTACTATGAGATCTTACCTATGTTTTTTTTTAATCCTATCTTATTTTCTCTGAGATTCTTGGGTTTATATGTTAATGTTTTGAACCCAAATTTAGGAAAATTTTTGACATTTCTTTGAGTATTTTTCTGTCCTTTTAGTTTCTCCTTCTCTTCTGAGATTTCAGTCAGGCAAATGTTAGACCTTTCTGATATTGTCCATGAGGTCTGTTCATTTTATACATGTGTATGCGTATGCCTGTATATAATTGACATAATGTAGACATATGATTTTTCATATTATATGTATGTAGTTTACACATACTATATTATATATATTATATACACAGATCTTCATATGTAGCAGGCAGCATAACAAGGAGATACCTCTGTTATAAAAAGAACAAAGATTGGGCTACAATCTTTTCCCTTTCCCCAGTGAGAGCAGCCTGGGTTCAATCTATACCTCAAAATTCATTCAAATCAGTGTTCTATATCTTTCATAAATTTGGTCCCTAATTTTTCTAGTCAAAATGAATTATTTCTTACTCAACATAGCAGTAGGATTTGGTTGTGATTTTTAGTAATATGACACTTCCTATCTTGTACGCACAGAATGTTGGAATACTTTCTGGGCAAGACTGTGACTCCTTGAAGGCAGAAATTTGCGCACTGTGCATGGAGCCAATTCTGTCCCCACGTCTGGCCTGAGCCTTGCTTTAAGGGCTCATCACGCAAAGGCACTTGTTCTTTACTGCCTGACCTCACCTTCTCTGCTTGCATGGATTCTCTTGTAACCACCTGCTTCCCCCAGCTCAGTTGGAATTAATGACAGCGGTGGTGGCAATGGTGAATGCAATGTGTTCAATGCTGACGCTTGCTTCGCCAGTCTTGGAGTCCACCGTGCATGAGCCCAAGAGTAAAACAGAACCGAAAGCTAGTTTGTCTTTTTTACCTTTGTGAAAAGGCCAGATCTGAAGAACACCCAATGACAAATGCTTTAAACTCTTCAAAGTTGATTTTCCTTCTGTTTTACCCTTATGAGTTGCCTCGCTCTGAGGGGCCTGAAGTCAGACTTTTATCCCAGGTTCTTCAAAATGGTCCAAACCTAGTTACCATGCAAGGCCTAGACTCATTTTAACCCTTTCTATCTTTCTTTCTGCACCAGATTTTTCTTCTCGGCAACAAGTGCCCTTTGCCCTTTTCTAAGTTATTTCTCTTTACACAGCCTGAATACTCTGGTCCAGGAACCACTTGGATAAGGATAAGGAAACTTGAATGTCATTGATCAAGGACAAAATTTTCCTTAGCAGTTGGGGATGGGTAAAAAAGCTGTGAAGCATTTGTTTTATTTTAAATTTGTCCCCCTCACATCAAACATCTTAATTTTCACACAAATATAATTTTCACAGTACTCTAGGAAGTGAGCCAGATAAAATGGCCTTTTATGGCTCTCTGGACTCCAAAGTTAGGATGACATAAATTAATATAACTGAAATTTGCAAAATATATTTGAGAAAATGCACAAAATTATGATTTCCTTTAATATGAGATTGATAATTTGCCATTTAATATGTCAACTATCACATTAATAGGACAAAACTTTATTTTGAAGTGCACTTCTTTTCTTGGTACCTTAACTACGTGTAAAGTCTCCCTTTGGAGCTATAGATCTTTGTCTGTGAGGCAGGTTTTGTAGCTATTTAACAAATAAAAAAAAGCTTTTTATCAGTGAGCTTACCACTTGCCCAAGACCACACAATTGGTAAGCAGCAAAATGAGGATTAGCGTCAGGCAACCATGGATGATTTTCTCCCTAGAGTTTTGGTTGGTTGATTGGTTTGTGTTATTCTCTTTCCAGTGTCTGCCAGTATCTGGAACTTTGCCTTTAGTTGCTGAGCATCCCTGTTGCTGGGCATCTCCCAAGCTGTACCTTTCTGGAGAGTTGCATAGGCAGTGTTTTCTCCCAAAGGATACTCCCATCATGCACCTGGCCTGTCAGGATATAGCCCATCTTTCCTGTAAAACTAAATTATTGGCTCTTTTCAGTTTTTTTTTTAAGAAAGAGTGAGAGAGAGAGAGAGCAATAGAAAGAAAGAATTGATTTTATTTAGTTTTTCATGTGGCTTTTGTTGGTTACGCTCCTCTGTGTATGTGGTGCTGGGGTTTGAACCTGCGCCCCAGTATAGGCCAGGCAAGCACTATAAAAATGCTAAGCCAGTGTTCCAGCTCCAACCCTGGCTCTTCTCTTTCTTGAGCTTCATTTTAACATTATTACCATTGTCATTCATTTCTGATAATAGCAAGAACTGTAGGAATAATAATAGGAAGGAGTTGATTGGGTAAATGAGGGCTACAATGACCCCTTAGGTGTCATGGAGAACATGAAGCTGAGGACCTTTCTAGTTTATTATCCACTTGAATTCCAATTTGGTTCTGTAGGTGGCCTCTCGACAATGTTATTGACTAAATGCTGATGTTAGTAGAACGACTGTGAAAATTATGACCAGGTACTCAGGCAATGTCATGAGAAGAGAATTAACATTCAATCAAATATCTTTCAATATCAGGAAGAGAAAAAAATCTGAAAAGTAAGACCCAAAGTTCTTTAGAATTAAGGAAAAAAAGGCTATCTTAGGAGCCAAAGTATTTTTAAAAAGTAATTAATCCTCTGGGTTATGGCACAATATCTGGGGATGTTTCCGAGGCAATTGGTCTTTATTTATTTTTAAAGAGAGGACAGTGAGAGAGAAAGAGAGAGAGAGAGAATTTTTATTGAGTTTTTCACATGGCTTTCGTTGCTATGACACTTAGTTGTGTATGTAGGTGCTGGGGTTTGAACCCGTGTACTTGCACATGCTGGGCAAGCGCTGTAACCACTCCAGCCTCTGTAATTGGATTTATATAATTAATTCTGAGTCTGGGACTACCGGATAACCCCCTTTAAGTAATGAAGTCATTGTTCAACACACAGCAAATACAGAATATCCGGGAAGACCCACTGGGGTCAAAAACAAGCATCTGTCACTCCTGCCTGAAGTTTTCGTCATTAAGAAACTGAGTTGAAAAGGTGCTCC
>PVKS010031729.1:0-23178 GCA_004027875.1 Aplodontia rufa
GCATAAGATTTGTTTTTATTTCATTAGCATATCAAATGACTGACTTCTGGGTGTTGAACCAACACTCTATACTGGGGATAAATCTCACTTGCTCATGGTATATAACCTACTTTATATGTTGCTGAATAGGGTTTGCTAGTATTTTGTCGAAGATTGTTCTTTCCATATTAAAAAAAAGCATATTGGTTTGTTGCCTTCTTACGATGTCTTTGATTGTGGTATCAGGGTGATATTGGCTTTATAGGTGCATTGAGGAATGTTCTTTCCTCTGATTTGGAAGAATTTGTGAAAAATGGGTATTAATTCTTTAAATGTTTAGAAATATTTAGTATTGAAAAACTCTTGTCTGCAGACCACACCGATCTGCTAAACATTCATTTTGCTTTTGTGTGGCTAAATATTAAAAGTTTTTTGAGTTTAAAGAAAGTAGATTTATTGCCATGCAATTGCATAGTCCTGGGAATGGGCAGAAGAAACAATGAAAAGCTGTAAAAAATACAGCAAAGACTTAAATTCTCATTTTGGTGTGAATTACTGGGGATGTACAGAAATCAAAGTAATAGACTCTACTTCTCTTATATCTAAACTTTAAGCTCTATGTAATTTAATGCCACTCTGAATTGTATTCATCTTATTAGTTGAAGGCAAGACATTTGGAATTATCTTCCACCATTTTTAATGTGACATGATGGCACTTAAGTCGTAATCTACTTTATGGATTTTGAGAATATGTAGGTATATGTTCAGTGAGATTATATTAAACTGAGCCATTGGAGAATGTAAATTAGCTGTTGTTAAATGAGGTATTTGTGGTCCCATGGAGCACTGGATAGACAGTTTTGTGTTTGCTGGAGCTTTTTTAGTAGAGTACATACATATGTGTAGTTGCAGCTGCTTCTCCATACAATAATTCAGGTACCACACCAAATAAGGTCACCAGTGGGCACTCCAGATTGAGACAAGGGAGAACACGCTGCAAACAAAATTTAGGTTTTCTACCATGCTAAACCTTTCTCTAAGTTCATTACTTTTCATTCCTTTCCTAGTCACATTTCCCCCTTTTGCTTTGGAAATAATAATTGGTGCTTACATTGTTGCTTTACAAGAAAGTATTGAGCTCAACTTAAACGATGATTTTAAATAGGTATCTTCCATGAGTTGGCGCAGTGACTCAGTGGTTGGAACACTTTCCCTGCATGTGCCAGGACTTAGGTTTGAACCCCAGCACCACACATACAACTAAGTGTCAGAGAAACAAAAGCCAGATGAAAAAAATTAATAAAATTGATCCAATATTTCTCTCTCTCTCTCTCAAAAAATAAAAAGAAAAAGAAGAAAAATATAGGCAGCTTCCACAGATTTATTTGTTTGTTGTATATTTCTGGCCTATTATAGAAACTTTCTCTGCCTTACTATAAACTTCTAAGTTTGAGGGGAGAACAGTCCACCTAAAGAAGATGAAACTACAAAACACCTTCTGGTGAATTCAAGCAACATTTCATGAGCATATCACTAGTGTTGGTCAGACTAATGCACGTCTCTAAATAAGGCAATCTTGTGTTTGCCCTGCCCTCAAAGCACTGAGATCTGGCAAGGTGCCCTCCTGCAGGCAGGAGGAATCTGAAGCTCAGCAGAGATGTCTGAACATAGGCAGGAGTTGAAGTGAGAAGAGTTGAGTAGATATGGAAACAGAATAGTCAGAGTAATGACCTGAGAAGCACTTGCTGTTAAAGGCACCTGATGCCAACACGGTTGAACAGAATGTGCATGAGGCAGAGATAGTGCTAGAAGGCGTTAAATTCACATTTTCAGAGCTTCAAGGAAATAGGCACATTGACTGCCTTTTCTAGAGCACCCTGCTAGTAGTCACAAATGTATGCATAATATCTTGGCAGGGACCTAAAGGGATTTTTTTTTGAGTGACTCAAGCAGGCTTAAATATATACACGTAACACTTGTTTCCTTGGAGCAAACATGACATCGGCATATATGTGTATTCTTTTTCCAACAAATCTCTTGCACATAGGATATGGCTTCCTCTCCGTGTTAGAGCTGTGCTTTGTCTCGCATGCTCAATACAGTAGCCATGTGTCACATGTAGCTATTGAACAGCACCACATCAACAAAACTCCCATTTTATTTCAAGTTTTAATTATTTTAGATTTAAATGGCCACAAGTGACTAGACACCACCATGTTCTAAAGCAGAGCTATAATCTCATTTCAAACTCTTGTGGATAGGCCATGATCTACATTTGATCTGACACTGGTTGCTTGGAGCCCTGGCGTTCGGCTGAATTCTGTTACGGTCCTTAAAGAAGACAAAGGGAGAGAGAAGAGCAGAACTCAGCAATCTACTGCTGTTTTATCTTTCTATTGATTTTGTTATATTTATGTTCAACTGAATAAAATAACTTTTAAAGTAGTTATAAATTAACAGCTTTGAAGCAATCAACTGTGACATGAGTTGTGCCTCAGTGTCCTGAACTTCAGTGCTCTTTAAAGAAGGGTGCATTTTGATTCATTACTCAGTAGTCAATCTAGGCCTAAGAGTCCACTTGAAACCTATTTTTTGGGAATATAGAAGTTAACATTTTTGAGGATAGTTCTGAGTCACACTATCCCTAGAATGTATATATGTCATACTTCTTAGAGATTTTCAAATCTTTAAACACAAACTTTAATTTAGTATATATATTCAAAAAGTGTTACCTTTTACTTAACTATGAAATTTCTAATTATTGCTGTTTCTATAAATGCATCATTGTATAAAAATAATGTCATCACATGAGTTCCAAACAACAGAATCATTGATCTGAAGACAAGCTGATTTATGCCTGTCTAAGCTGTCCATGGATAAAATATGATGGAAATACTTTATAAATAACTTTGTGGTTTTGAAGTAATCTATTATTAAGATTCATCTTCCACTGCCTTACAAATAATTATTTTTAAAAAGCTAAAATTTTTTTGGAAATGAACAAAACAACAGCAAAATCTTGGAAGGTCTACAGGGGATTCCTGGTAGCTGCTGCTATTTTAATCAATTAATTGAGATGAGTAGGTAATACTTAAGTATAGGAGTAGCTCACAGAAGTATTATATATTATGTACTATCCTTGTATGGATCAAATACACATTTCTGGGAATTAGTTTTAAAGAGGACAGCTTTCAGAAACCACTCTGGAAATATCTTTTTCACTTTTATTTAAAATGGTGCTGTAACATATGCTTAATTTAGCAATGGAGATATACATTAAATTCTATAGATATGCACAAGAAAGCATATCATAATCATATTTCACCCACTATATGAAATGATGCAGAGTCCAAGAATTAGGATGAGACATTGCTACAAATCAACTGTTTTATCAGACCCATCACTCAAATTGTTTATTTATGCCATTGTGTTTCCAATAAGCAGTTTTATTTCCATGAGGAAGAATAGCTTAAAAATTGAAAAGATGTCCGTTGAATATTGATGGATTTATTTTTTTTCGTACTGTGATCTTCCTTCCTTTTCTGTTCCCATCCACTGTGTTATTCATCACGCATGAGTCAGTTGAGGCACAGCTCTACTCGGAGTTGCTGTGTGTCAGCAGTGCTGAGCTTCCAGGACTGCTAGGTTTTATCCATACATTTATGCATGGTAAGAGAATGAAAAAAGGAAAGGTGAAGATAAGAGAAAGGAGGAGGGGGGGAAGAAGAAGAAAGAAGGAAAGAGGGAGAGGGAAGAAGCATCAAGTTATAGAAGGAAAAAATGAAGTCCAGGTAGTACAGAAAAACCACATGGAAAATGAAAAAATAATATAGAGCCATTGCCCACGCAAAGAGCAAAGGGGAAGTCCATGAATGTCATCTCCGAGAGTGTCACGCTAAGGTTCAGGCAATGAGGTGATGGCAGGAAAGGTTTACATAAGAAATCATTTTCTTTTGGACTAGGCATAGTACATCTGAGTTCTTACTGAGCACAGGGAGGGCGTGGCCTTTGATCTCTGTAATCTTGGAGTTTAGTGCAGGTACTAATTTGTATTTAAAATGTGCTCAGTGATGGTTCTTTCTGAGATGTTTTCTATGAGATGAGGGAAGGGATCAGAGCAGTGGAACAGGGAACATTAACAATGCTTTTTATTTTTTGAATGGGAGGTATCCAACTATAGAAGAATGTTTACTATATATGTAAAATATCATAGAGCCATCTCTCTTTGACTCAAAATTTTATTATTGCAGATTAGATCAACAAAAAACATACAGAAATATGGCAATTCATGTGAATGATTATTAAAAGATCACCTTATGTGAGTGATTATTAAAACATCACCTCCTCAACCTGCTTCTCTTAAATATTACTATCGTGCTCCCTCCCATTAAGCCTTCTGTCTAAATCAGGACATCATAGGGAGGCACTTCCATTTATTTACATCATCTTAGATGTGGTCCCTGCATATCAAATGTAATCATGTTAATAATGATTAATAATTAATAAATGAATTATTAAAACAAGGCAATGGAATAGGAAGAATAAAAATCTCTTTAATGATGCAAAGGATTATGATATAATACATTATTATCAATTATTACCATTAAATATTAACTGATTATACACAGAAGCCATTATTATTAGTGTGATTTTAAGAAAAATCTAATAAACTGTTTAGTATTTAATAATAGAAAGCTATATGCAATCTCTGAAACTGCTTTTATTAATCCTGAGGAGATGTGTAATATAATTTGCAAGGCTTTCTCAGAACAACCCCTCTAATGCTATCTGTTAAAGACTGGTACTCTTTATTGTGTGTATCCACATGTCCAGTACCCCTATTCTCATGCCTATGTACTAAATGTGAAATCAGACTGTTCATGATCACTTAAATTGGTGTTAAGAAACGTATTCTAAGGAGCATCTCTGGGTTGATAGACTTAATTTTTCCTGTGTTCTAAAATGCAACTGCTGTACAGTATGTGATTAAACTAAGCTTTGCCTTGTATATTGAAACTTCATTGTGAATCTTCTCCTTGACTTTATTTTCTTCTCCTAGAACAAATCTTACAACTTTGCCTAGGTATTCCAATTTTCAAGTATAAATCATATTTGCAGAAATATTTAGAGCTGTGAGTGATATAACTTGTAATAACAACTGGATGAGCATGCACCATGGCACATGTCTGTTATCCCAGGGACTCTGGGGGCTGAGGCAGGAGGATCACAAGTTCAAGCCTGGGCTCAGCAACTTAGTGAGATCCTATATCAAAATAACAAATAAGAAGGCCTGAAGATATGGCACAGTGGGTAAGTGTCCCTGGGCTCAATCCTTATTACCAAATAAAATAAAGTAAGATTAATCATATGATACATTTAATATGTTTAAGAATAGCTATCATGTTTGTGATTAGATAGACAATAATTAAGATCTTTAAATAATTCAACTTGATAGAACTATTTATTTATTTATTTATTTTGTGGAAGCTTCATGTTTGTTGTTAGTATATCAAAATTAGTCACAATATCTGCTGGAAGAAAATTAATCTTTTAAGAGTTACTTCCCAAATACATTAAATGCATTTTCATAGTGGAAATTATTTCTTACTTAAATGTTCTTTCTTGTATTGAAGAAGAATTTCCCAACCTTGTTTTCTGTTGTATAGATTTTGTGTTAACACACGCATTGAAAATGACTTTTAAGCCATGCATGGAATGACTGGAAATGATTCTCTGAGAATGACTAGCATACGTGTCTGTGCATATTCTTCCCTCTCAACATATAAATAAAATATAAAATATGGATGTAGATGCTGCTCACAGTATTAAAAAAAAACAACTCTTGACCATCTGGTTAAGAAGAAATCAATTCTTTAAAGACTGAATCTGTAAAAATTCAAATTGCTTACAAGCTTACAATCATAAATATAGACAAGTACACATATCATATGGCTATTCTTAACTATTCTCAATTCTGAAATTTTTAAATATTCTTGTGTTAAGGAGTTTATGAAGCTCCCACCATAGGACACATTGTAAAGACAACAAATAATGTTTAGTGGAAAGAGTTCTGTTGGGAGACAGATGATTTCAGTTTAAATGCTTGTTTTATTGTTCACTAAATTTTTGTTCTTGATAAAGTGCTTTCACCTTGAGCTTGTGCTTCAGTTTTGCTCCTATGTGAAATGGGGGTAGTAAGTCCTACCTCAAGGGGTTTTCATAAAGATTGAATGAAATGGTATCCATAAAATTCTTGGCAGACTAAGTGGCATATGATAAGAACTTAACCAATGTAAGCTTACTCCACTCATGAGTTATGGAGAAATCAATACCTAATACCGGGCATGGCCTCCAGCTCAAAGAAATAGACTGTCTACTGATAGAAAAGTTGAAGGAAAATCTGGAGAAACTAAAAAGCCATTCAGAAGGAGGAAAAAAAAATTCTTCACTGCCACCAGAGAAGTTGAATGGTTCCTTCTGTTTTAGGAATTAGAGAAAAGAAGAATCTATTTATGCATTCTTGAATAGTTTGGGTGGCTCGCTGGAAGACAGGATTTGGGCAGATAAGAATAAGTGACAAGTGAGGTCACCCAGAGGAAACTTGGCCTCACTCTTTTTAGTAATAATCTTCTGATCATTTTTACCTACTGGGAATTGTTTCATCTGGAGAGTGAGGTGATTGCAATTCAGAATATCTGACTCACTTCCAGTTCTAGTACACTTTTAGTGGAAGCTCAACTCTTTTATTGCCAAAAATTCTCAGATACTCAGTGGGCTGTGAAAAGGAAACCTATTAGAAACTGGAAAACAGGAGAGAAGGTGAGATAATTAGATGAGCAAGCACAATGGGGGAGAGTTAATAAACACCAAGAGTTAGAACACTGGAATTTGAAACCATGGAACCACTTCCAAATGAAGAAAACTAAATTTCAAAATAGTGTATAAGAATCTTCAGCACAGTGAGTAAAACCTGCTTTTTTTTTTATCTATTTTGTGGTCATCACTGAACAAGATGTACATTAAATCAAACTTTCATTTTCTATTTTCAGGAAAATATATACATATATATCGTTTCCCCTTAGGACATTCTCCCAGTTAATAGATTAATTTGATTAGATTTAACATATTTGGCTTCTGGAAAATGAATTAGATGTTATTATCACTGTGGAAAAAAAACGGAGAGACTTCTATCTATTCCCCATTTCCTACTTTCTGGGAGCAGCTTTGAGACTCTTTCTAAAATAACTAAAAATACTAATAACATTCTAGTAAAGTGTACTCAATAACCACAGATAATTATTTCTCAGAGAAGAAGTATTCAAGTTTTATGGGATATTCAAATGCTATCCCTTAACTCCCTTCCTTCAAGTATTCTGTAAAATGCACAAATTGCGATTGCCCATGCACTGTATATGATTACGTGTAAAGAAAATGCTACGATTTATTTAATGATCAATATTCTCATTAAGGTTTCAGAGACAGCATGGTAATTTTGCATTTGCCATAATACAAACTTATAGCCCAATTCACTAGATTGACTTTTTAATTTCATTATTTGTAAATATTGGTGTTTCAGATCAAGGCAAATACCTCCCACACATGGTTTTCATCCTTAGAAATAGCATCTCTGGTTTCTCATTTTGCTTTAATCGCCTCAATTTGTAATGGGGATATTTGAGGGGGAAATCTCATATTAGGACTCCATTAATTGTTCTCTATCTTCTTTACATTTTATTTTTCAATTGCTGGCACTGTAATCTTTGAACTTATCGTGACTTATCTTCATGTTGTCCACAATAAAGATTCATGCTGGATTTGTTCTCTATGTGCTTTTCCGTGGATGTGGACACACTCAATAAGATAACGGATTAAAGAAGGAAGGAGTATTTATGTCTCTAAATAATTGACCTGAGTTGAGCAGGCCATCCCACTGGGTTAACTGCTGTCCTCAGTTATTCAAGGGACTGGGTATCCTTTTAGTTATTGATAAGCTACACACACATAAATAAAGTTGATTCATCATTGTGTCTCCAACAAGTGAGAGAAAGGAAGATGTTATGGGAGAGGAACACGTGCTGTCTTAATATAGAACTCCAGAACCAGCAGGAGTTACTGTCAACCAAATCTCACTGTAGAGGTAAGTGGAACATTATCACAATCATGCAAGAAAACCTGGTTTATGTTATTAAACGCTGAGAGACCACATGGATAGGGACAACATAGAGAAGGTGGCTTTCCCAACTTCAGATACCGATATACAGACATATAAATGAGGTCATTGTGGATAAATAGGCTCTAGTAGAAACTTCAGATAATGGCAACTTCATCATTGATCTCAGAAGACACCATTGGGACAACTAACCAGCACACAACAGACTAAATTTCAGAAAGGAGACTTGGAAATAATATCCATATACCTAGGTAGAATTCTTTTCTACAAAACATGTAGATCTCTGGGCAACTTGCCTTTACCATGCATTGCATAGCAGATGAAGGTGGTTCTAAGTGTAGTTCTGAAACTCATTGAAAGGGAAATGATAAGGGGAGACTTTCTGTTTTATTAGGCTCATGGGCTCCCTGTTCTTAGTTTCCAAAGAAATTTCCATCCCGTGTGATCTCCTGGCAAAATTCAGCATGAAACCCACAAGTTAAAAAAATTTAGGGAAATATTTGGCATAAATTACTAACATGACCATAGAGGAAATTTTATATGTAAAGGAGAAAGGAGACATACAGTGGAAGGCCCACTTCAGGAAAATAGCCCTCCCTTGGGATGCATAATGAGGAGTTAAGAAGTTTCTCTTCCATAAAACGTCTCAGGGACTGACATGTGTTTGAGCTTATCTAGTAAGGTGAGGCAAGATGTGCAGGCATGGGTGAGGGGAATTTGTTTCTGGACTGAAACTCAGTACATGGATCATTTGTGGATAAAGAGAGGAGAAGATGTATAGAAATGGAGGAGGGATTTGGAACCTCTTACACATGTTGGAATTGTCCCCATGGGAACATTTAGGATATTATTATTTCATGTTCTTACAAGGGCAAAAGCGAGGGCAATTCTCACCTGAATGAGGTATGCGTGTGCACATGTGTGTATGTGTGTGAGTGGCTTGTGTATCTGTTAAGGTGTGTTATTTCTTATATGGATAGAGGGAAAAGTCAAATGGAATTTCCATTTTTATTAACTATCTACTGTGACCTGGACACCTTATTCAATTACTTTTACACAAATATCCCTTAATTCCTACAAATGGAAAATAATGTGCATTTCTTCATTTTCCATATGAAGAAATTAAACTGGGTAGAAGTTGAGTTCTGTATCTAAGGCCACTCAGGAGTCAGTATATTATGGCCCATTGATGCCAAAGCTGATCATGCTCCTCCAGTTCTAGAATATGGTTTCATCTTTGTCCTATTTAGCTGAATAATTATGTCTGCAAGGAGCACTGTTTACCTGTATTGCTCTGAGCATAACATGGACACTAGAAATTAGGACAATGAAAAGCAGACTTGAGAACAAAAGCAGAGAATAATCACATCAGTTCATAAAACAACCAACCAACCTCTTTCTTTTTCTAAATAGAGAGGGAGAGAGAGAGAGAAAAAAAAACATTATTTAGTTTTTCATGTAGCCATTGTTGATCCAAGACTTCATTCTTCGTTGTGTATGTGGTGCTGGGGTTTGAACTCGGGAACGCCAGGCAAGTGCCTTAACCTCTGAGCCACCGCTACAGCCCCAATCTCTCATTCTTCATACAACTGCATACGACTAGGAGCCTTACTTATATATCAATATACTTCAGCATAAAGTATATTTAACAGACAGTTAACATCTCAGGATATCCTTATAATAATACTGTAAGAATGACAGTGTTATTTATGCATAATCTTATTTCTGTTCTCAAAACTTTGTAATGTTTTGAATAAAAATAATACCTATATATATATATTATTATACCTGACCCTAAATCCAGCCGTGTGTGTGTGTGTGTGTGTGTGTGTGTATTGGGTATGAGAAATCCTGGCATGGTCATTATTTCTGATTTCTGATTTCAGATTTCAGGGATATGATACAAATATGCATGCACTTTTTTAAAGAGTTGAAAACATCCTATTTCTGAACGGCATTGTAAATGAAATCGTACCAATCATTTGTCTTACATGCTGCTTTCTGGGTTTAACTGCTCTATAACCTTTACTCATGTTTTTAGCACAAGGCCACACTTGACTTAACTCCATGGCAAACATTCAACTACTAATCCCTGAACTAGCTACCTCAATAGCCCCTTTGTCAATAAGTCGTAGGATCTGAGTCAGATGAAAATATAGACTGCACCTCAACTATAAGAGCTTCCAGAAATACTTCATTTGCTATAATGTGAAAGACGGCAGACACTTGAAAAATAAAGCCACCACGTCAATCCTTATAGAAGAAAGTAATGAGAGAAAATCTGATATAATTTTGAAAGAAGATTAATTTACCAGAGGATTTATCTCCTAATTGATAAAATGGGTGATACCACCTTTCCACATGCTTCTTGTGATTGTCAATCACGTATGTTTGTGTATATATATGATGACTTTAAAATCACTCACATAGAAAGCTTTAAATGTATGATATTTCAAAATGATCTTATTAATATGGGGTATTTCAAATATAAAATCATGTAGACATAACCTTGGTCTGAATATAATAGTCCTCCCTTATCTTCGAGGAACATGTTCCAGTATCCCCAGTGGATGCTCAGAACAATGGATGGTACCAAACCTTATATACATACTATTTTGTTTTTCCTGTGTCCCCTGCAATATTGCCACATAATACCAGAATTACTCTGTCCTTCCATTTTGATGCCCTGGAGCCTTCTTTGCATAATTATTTTAGTAATTTGGGGCCATTATTAAGTAAAATAAGTTCCTTGAACACAGCATGCCATAGCATGATGGCCCACCTGGTGACTAATATGACTATTAGATTTCCAAGGGACAGGTACCTTGGTACCTGTGGATGGGCTAGACAGAGTACTAATTCATGTCCTGAGCAGGATGGACTAGGACAGTTGAAGATTTTATCCTGCCACTCAGATAGTATTAAATTTAAAACTTATGCATTTTTATTTCTTAAATTTCTCATTGAATTCAGAAGACTGCATGTAACTGGAGCCATGGAAAGTGAAATAATAGGTAAGTGGGTAGAGATGACTGTACCACCAACATTAGGGGGAAAAAGGGATGAAATGAACCTGAGTCACATGCCCTAACTCTTCTTCTCTCCATCTGAGACCTTAGGGAATCACTTTATCTAACTCATGTCGCCTTGCCCTGCATTAAATGAGGATAATAACATCTACTATATGGTCTAAGGGTCACAATCCTTACTGCTCAAATATGACTCCTAGAACAGGGCTAACTAATAAAAATACAATGAAGGTAAAATATGTGCACAACTACATTAGTGAAAAGTACAGAGATAGCAGGTAAAATTAATTTTAATCATATATTTAGTTTAATGGAATATATATATATATATATATATATATATATATATATATATATATATATATAATTTCTTTTTTTCTTTCCAGTGGTAGTGGTACTAAGGATTGAATCCTGGACCTCACGTATGCTAGGCAAATGCACTACTACTGAGCTACATGTCCAGTTCTTTTTTTATTTTATTTTGAGACACGGTCTCACTAATTTGGTCAGGATGGCCTATAAATTTGTGATCTTCATAAATCAGCCTCCAAGAAGCTGAATAGCCAGGATTATAGGTATGCACCACCACACCTGGCTCAAATGTATTCCTATTTAACATGAAATCCGTATAGAAATATTAACATTTTTCTGTTTATTTGCATTATTAATGTTAAATTATTCACGGCTGGAGCACTAACTCAGCGGTAGAGTGCTTGCCTGACCTGCACAAGGTCCTAGATTTGATCCCTAGTACCACATACAGAACTAAGTGGAGGAGAAAGAAAAACCAGATGAAAACCAATACAGCTGAGTCTCTTTTTCCCTGTCTCACTCTGTCTCTCTTTAAAAAAAAAGTAAGTAAATTCTTCATTGGATACTTGTGCAAGACAGCAAGACAGATTTTATTCACGGCTACTGCAACAGTCTCAGTTCAACTCTGCGTTTCTCAGGGGCAGCTGAAACTCACAGCCAATGAGGAGAAGGAAGGGATTTGTGGATTGAAAAATACTAAGAGAGGACTTCAAGGATAGGAGGAAACTTGCCAAGCTGGCTCAACAGGATTCTTGTTAAAGGAGTTCAAGGACTTAGACAATCAGGGATCAAAGTTGAATTTGATCAGATATGAAGAGTGGTTAGCTACCAAGGGCAAAGTGATTCTTTTGAAACTAACTTAGAATTTTATTAAAGCTGGGCTTGGTAGGCTAAAAAACAGGGCTCAAGGACAAGGTGCAATTGAAAAAAGAGCTCAGGGGAGTCTTTTTAAAGATTGGTCGAAGAGGAAGTATTTGTCAGTATGTTGGTCTGTTTCGGAGTATATATTTGAAACCCAATGTGTGTTTTACCCTCACGGGACATCTCAGTTCAGACTAACTAGCTTTCAAGTACTGCAAGGCGTCATGTGGCCAGTGGCTATGGTATTGGACTGGACTGCCCTGGAGATTCCTATTCAGTTTTTCTAGGGCAGGTCCCAAGCATACCCATTTTTATTTTTAACTCCTGAATTGATACATTGTGCATTCTGATTTGAAAAAAAAAAAACAAAAACAAACCTAAAACTGAAGGCCTGTGTGCTCCACGGTATGTTGCTTATTGTTGGCTTATATGAATTTCTGGGTCTTTCTAGAGCCCCCAGATGATTCCAAAGAAAACATCAGTGGCATTTCTTAACCCATCTTTGGGCTTCTGTCAATTTTTACACCTTCCTGGATCACAGAAAGACCTGAGAACTATATAAGATCTTTTATAAAGACTGGCCAGAGGTCATTTCAGGAAATGAGCATCCCCTGAACTCTTTGGCAGGGTGAAGCCTGCTGATATTTAAAAGCATGCATGTATTCTCAAAACAAAGTAGGGCTGGGGCGTAGCTCAGGGGTAAATGCTTGGCCTGTTTGAGACAGTGAGTTCAATCTTCAGCACCATAAATTAACAGATTAAATACAGTAAAGATGAAGCCTTGAGAAAAAAATGTAACTTGCATCAATCCACTGGTAGATATCAAAGACCAAACTTTCTAACTTTAGATATACAAATGTGGTTTTGAATAAATCGTTATGGAAACATGAATTGCAGGTTCAGTGTACACAAGTTCCCAGTTTTCCACAGCTTCCACTATTCATTTCAGTGTAAACTGGACTATGAAATCACACCAAATGGAAAGCTGCCTATTTGCCTCAGAGCTAGAGTTGAATTTCTCTATCCCTAGCACAAAGGCTGTTTTATACATGGATAGCTCCACAACTTTAAAAAAATCACAAGGAATTGTAACTGTACACAAAAGCCATTAGTATTCCACAGGGAGGATTTGTGGTTTGTGTTTGAGGCAGCTCACATAAAACTCAAGGTCTTAATACTCCTTTGAGGCCTCTCAGGCCCCATGGTGACTCTTGAAAAGGCTTTTATTTCTTCAACATATGTAAATTGCAAAGGGTGAAGTCAATGTGATTTAAAGCTAACATCTCCTTAAGAGCTCAGAGGAGACAAGGATTTTATTAAATGAAATAGTAGAGGAAATTGAAGTTCCAACATTTCAATATAATGTGATCATGAAGATTGGAAAATAATATTTAGTGAAATTAAAAGTTCAGGCTCGGAATGTACATCACTCTTAATCTACATCTGTTCCTTTCATTTAATTTATCTGACATGCTTCGTTCCTTTCAAGGGAATTCTCAAACAAGATCTATTGGATAAAGACATATTAGTGAGATGGCCTTGGGGGTCATATTGCAATTTATGCAACACTCTTTTTTAAATGGGAATACATTTTAAATACTTAAAAGTTTTATTGAATGCACAGACAACTTTCACCAAAGCTTTCCATTGTCCTCTGACATAACATAATCATTGATAGTGGTAACAATCACTTTGTTATTTTCAATTTCATGAAGTGGAAAAAAATCACTTTTCTTTATAAAGATTTAGGTGATAATATAGATTCATAGATAGGTAGAAAAATAGATCGATCCCAACTGTGAACTACTGTTCTTTGAAGAAGTCATTGAGTTTAACATACAGTGACAGAATGAGAAGGTTAAAATGTGTTTTCTTTAAGCTTATTGAGATACTAGTGCTGATGTTCACCTATATTTAGCAACTCCTGACAGTCTTCATTACTCTCCCTTTAACTAGGAATCTAGCATAGTATTCACAGTGTGTGGTTAAAGAAGGACAGGAATGTATAGAATAGAAACTTCATGATGTGTTTGGAAACTCGGGTCTTTTATAAGTACTACAAACTCCATGCTATATTTTTAAACCCACTTTGACTATAGATGGAGATGATTCCAGTATTTATTTATATGCTATTTCTTTCAAGAAATGTTTTATGTGCTTCATAAACATAAAAAATTATGTTTTATACTGCTTCAAGTCAGTTTTAGAGGTAAATTTGAGAGACTGAATGAAAAGTTCACCAGATAAAGTCTCTGTTTCCCCAGAGCACAGAGCCTGGAGGAGGAAAAATTCTTAGGTAGATCTGCAACACAAGGAACTGAATGAAAGGGAAGTGTGGGAGAGTTAAATACACACACACACACACACACACACACACACACACACGGAAATCAGGGAATCAGGGAGGTCTTCTTAGGGGCAGTGTGCACAGTAAGGATCACCAGGGGACAGTTTTAAGCTACTGGTGCTAGCACTTACCTATAATCTGGCATTTTTGAGTTTGAGGCAGGAGGAGTCAAGTTCAAGGCCATACCCCACCCCCACTCAAAATTTAAAAAAAAATAAAATAAAAAAATCAGGGATCTAGCTCAATAATGGAGTGTTTACCTGGCATACATTTGGCCCTGGGTTCAAATTCCAGTCCCACAGAAACTAAATACCTTTCCAAGACTCAGGTTTTGAAGCTGAGTAAGATCTGTTAATATACCCCAAAAGAGGCATATGAATCAATAATTAGATCATAATAAAGGAATAGTAAAATTTGAGCATGAAACAAAGTGCAATGAAGATAATTTTTTTAAACATGTGAATAAAAATCTAAAATTGCTTATTTATTTAAACACATAATGTTGAAAATTCTCCCCCAAAATCTTCAGTAACATCTATGCTAATTTAAATACCTTCATCCTGAATCATCTTTTTGACATTGTGCCCTTTGATCACATCCCCATACAATGTAATATCACGTACTTTTTCACATTCCTATAGAATCCTCTTTCTCTTTTCAAGGTCATTGATAATCCATTAAAACAACATCAATATCTTGTGGAAGAAATTAATTGGTGCATAAAGTTGTAAATATTATTTTTATATCACACACATTAGAATTTCTCAAAGAAATCTTCAGTAAGACAGGACTGCCTATTAGATAATTTTACAAAAGATCATTTAAAATATTAAATAAATGATCACACTGACCTTGAAATCCCCCAATGGAGTCTACTAAATAGTGGGGATCAAAATCCATTTGTAAGACTGAGTGCAGTACAGTACAGCTATAATCCCAGGGACCTGAGAGGCTGAGGCAGGAGGATCACAAGTTCAAAGCCAGCCTCAGCAACATAGTGAAGCCCTAAGCAACCTAGAGAGACCCTGTCTCAAAATGAAACATGAAAAGCACTGGGGATGTGGCTTAGAGTTTGAACATCCCTGGATACAATTCTAAATACAAAAAAAATATGTAAGGATAGAATCAAAGTGCATGTTTTACAACCTAAATGTGCAATTCTAATAACTGTCTGTGAGATATTTCACTGTTGTTAAGAAGCACAATTTTGTGAAAAGTTAACACATGGCTGGATGTGGTGGTGCATGCCTGTAATGCCAGCGCCTTTGGAGGCTGAGGCAGGAAGACCGCAATTTCAAAACCAGTCTAAGCAGTGTAGTGAGGCCCTAAGCAACTTAGTGAGACCATGTCTCAAAATATTTTTTTTTGTTTTAAAAAATGAGCTGGGGATGTGATTTAGTGGTTAAGCTTCCCTTGGTTCAAACCCTGGAACAACAAAAGCAAATAACCAAAAACCCCACATGACTCACTGTATTTAAAACACATTTATTTTAAAAAAGACTTTTTAAAAGTTTACAAAAATAATTTCATGATTTTCACTGGGCAAGGAATAGGCACAGGCACATAGAACTGTGTTTTAAATAATTTTCCAAATAAAATGAAATTTATTTTTAAAATAACATGTTCATTGATTTATAAGGGACTATATAAGTTATAGATCATTCATCACAAAGTCTAACCTGGTTTTACAACCAAGCACTTGGCTCAGCTAGCTTTATGGGTTCACTGAGATTATTCATTTGGTTAAGAGCAGAATAAGAAAGGGAATTCTGGGCCACTTATTTGATGTTATTTGTAGCCCACAGTATTGACTCCCTTCTTTGTACAATCAGGTCCATATTTCCAGGGGACTAAGGTTTGGTAAAAAGGAAGAAAGGTAAGTTGCCGAGCTACTCATGCATCAAACAATATCGATTCTCTCTAAATGGAGCAAAAAATAAATATTTATATTATAGTTTTAAAGAATCTGAAGATTTGTTTATTTCTTAAGAATCTACTAAAACACTAAAAAACGGTGGGAATCTTCTCTCCTCCTGTTTGGAAAATTTGAGGAAACTTAGTTTAGATATGCATCATGGATCTAGAAGAGGACAAATCTGTATTGCTGGGCATTTTCCTACCGAAAGACTTAATGTTGCTAAGAATTCACCATATGATTAGATGAAAGTTTAAACTGTCAAACACAGTTCAATCTTCCCCCAAAGAAGAACGGGGAGAAAAGGTCCTCTGAAGTGTCCAAGCCCGTAGAAGAAGGATCCAAATATACTCCCTTCCTCCCTGGCCTACTCCTGTATAGCTCTTTTTTTTTTTTTTAACTGACTTTACTTCTCTCTGTCCATCTGTCTCTTTCCCCATTACTCAGATGTTGCTTGTTTTTACAGTTTCCTCTTCTATACTCTCAAACCTTTGCTCTGGATCCTTCCTCACCCCTCACATTCAAGGAGCTCTGGATCCTTCCTCACCCCTCACATTCAAGGATGGATATATATCTCCATGGACAAATGTGAAGTTCATAATTTCATTCAGCCCTGCCTCTCTCTACACATACAGCTATTTCTAGAATGTGTGCAATTTGTTTTCTTCTAATTCTTCTTCCACTAATTCATCCAGAAGCGTTGGGTTGCACGCTAAGTGTGCATGCCGTGTTGTGCTTCTGTGCAAGTAGTGTAAATCATAAAAGCTGGTGTGTTCACCTGTGACGTGCACACTTAAAGTTACAGGAATTGATAACAGGATAATCATAACTGAATTGGGTTGTGGCAGCTTAATAAAAGGACAATTCTTATGTCTTTAAACATACTCTTGGTGAATTTAAAATATTTATCAACTTAACTCCATTTTGCTCACCAGATGTGATAAGACTCAGTCCTAACTACCTGCACACAAATATGAATTTATAAATATTGGGTTTAATTATAAAACTTCTCTCCTAAGAAGACAGTTCACTATACCACAGGTGTATATAAAGTCTGTGAATAATATTGGCTTGGAAACAAAAGAAATCTTGCCACAATGCAGATTTTCTCAGGTCGTGGTCATTTTCTCACGTTTCAGTGCCATTAAAGTGCATGCTGGTTGGTATAAAAGTGGAAAACTGTTTTGTTCTTAGCCATCCCAGTTATATGGCAGAATTCCCAAAAACACAAAGCAGGTTAAAAAGAGAAAAATACAAATACATTTAATGAAAATTTTACCTGACATGTGAGTCTTCAGAATGAAATAAAGACCTGAAAGAAGTGAACAAACCTGTTTATTTTTTGATGGTGTTAATGTTTTTCTTTTGGAGCTGGGGATTGAAACCAGAGTCTCAATTCTTGCTAACCCTGAACTACACCACTGAGCTACACCCGCAAGCTGCATGCACTTTTTAAGCTAAATAGTTTGATGAAGAAACGGATGGTTGTGGGATTTGGATAGTTGTAGGAATGGATAAAAGTGTTTCATAATGGTAATATATTGAGGAGATCATAGAAAGGTCTGCTCCTTTGGGTAAAGAAAACCTTTTGTAGGTTTTATGGTCTGCTTTAGAGAAGAAGGGCAGGGCAGAGTGAGATCTTCTTGCTGCTGCTGTTTTCTCAAAACTGTATGTGCTACATTTTGGGGTGTTGTGTCCTAAACACCATCATTGGCCATTATCCTAAGTCAGAAGTGGTCAAATGGGGTCACATAAATGTAATGGGAAGGAAGGCCTATGCAATTCCATGTAAGGAGGTACTTTTTTTCTTACATTACAAGATCATTCCTGTCTACAGTAAATCCAAGGGCTCAATAGTAAAGCCCCTAAATAATCCAGACTGAATAATGGGGTAAAAATAAAATAAGACATCTCTAGTGAATAAACTCTATCTGTAAAGTGTGTTTTTCATCTCCCTTTCATATATATATATATATTTCTGTTAGCAACAGAAACTGACTATGATAAAGTTAAATGGGAAAAAGAAAAGGAAGAAAAAAAGAGAAAGTGAAGAAAGAAATTCAATGTAAGTTTATGGGGAAGTTCAGGAAGTAAAAAAAAAAAAAAACAAAAAAAAACCCCTGAAGAATTAGATTGGAGAAAGGACATGAGTCAGGAGCCAGGGCAATTTGTGGGTGGAAGTTGAGGCTGCTGGGATCATGGAAGCCCAGGAATCAAGCAGCTACAACACACATAATCCAGGCCTTTGTTCCTCAAGATTTACATTTCTAGGAGGAAGAATCAATTTTTCTAGTCCTGAGTCATATGCACAAGTTAGACCATGGGAGATCCTGGCATCTTGGTGGCCTTTCTTGAAAATACCTTAAGCAACTGGGGGAGAGAAGCAATTCTTCAGGGCTAAGTTGATCTGTTGATATAAGAGAATAAAGGTACCATTAGACATCCAAAGCAACAAGATAACACAATCTGGAAAGTTTCATCACTTTCAATAATTTTGCTGGACTAGAAAGTTCCAGTAAATGTACGGAATCATTGAGAGAAGAGTCAGTCTTAAGGGTCAAAATAACCCAATGACCCAGCAGCAAATCTATTCATACCACCATATTATCCTCAGAACCCATATGCTAATTTAGGTTGCAGTATTAACATCCAAAGAACAAGGAATAGAAATAGATTTTGAATATCTCTGGGCTGCAAGGAAACTCACTACTAGCCTGTCACAACTGTTTAGGTGTCTTAATTAGCTGACCTGCTCCTACCTTCTTATTTCAAATTACTATGCACAATATTTTCCTTCTTTGGCGATATAATAAATTTGTACTAAGTTATTCAATTATTGCACACTTTTAATATTTAGACCACTCTAATGACAGGACAGAAATCACATAATTAATCTTCAGTTTAAAGTGCTTGACAATGAATCATAACTATCTGAGTCAGCAATATTTCTGCCCTCTGAGGGAAATTGTGACACTTAATATTAACTGACATCATGACACTAGATATAATAGGAACAGACTGATATTTATTTAGGTATCCATCAGATTGTGAATGGTGACTTTTGTTACACACACACACATACACACTCCACATACACATGCATTTACACCTCACAAAGACTATGAAATAAGGGCATATAGAACTCTTAGTTTATATTTTAACATGTTTAAAGTGGAAATTTTATTCCAGGTATGCAAAATAAATGCTAAGGAAGAGATGTTATTTTACCAGTGTGTAAAGTTGGCATATCAAAACTTTTCTAAAGACATCACAGGAATGACTTAGATTTCAGTGATCTCACAAAAAGAGACATATGCAATGTCAAGTTCTGGACACATATTAGTTGTAGTACTACTAGACTTTTTGGCATTATGTAAGTGAAACTCAGCCAAATGGGATAGACTTTTACTTGAATTTATTGCTTGTGTTTCAAACTTAAAGGTCTGATTTTTCCATACTACATTATACTATTCCTTTCTCCAGTCCATCACTGGGGGGTTCCAGTGATGATTCTCTGAGAGAGGTGCTAAGGACTGATGCAATCTATGATTCAAATACTTTTGGGTATGCAAAGAAAGAACACAGAAGATTTTAAGACCAGGAATGAAATACAAAAGTGAAAAAAAATGCCTTATCTTAGAGACTAAATCTATTTCCATCAATCAGTAAGGCAGTGTCCAAGGTTCAAAGATATCTAAAGGAGCAATGTCCTCCCAAAAGATCTTCAGAGTTCACATACACAATACTCATTGTTCCAGGAGATAGGACCTTATTGAAGGCAAAAGGAGAGATTAGCAAGCATGGATGCTAAATTAAGATCTAACCAGGTTCAGGGACTGGAGCTCAGTGGTCATGGCGCTTGCTTGGCATGTGCAGGGATGCAAGTTCAAACCATTACACCGTATATACAATAGAGTCTTGGAGCAACAGAAGTCACATGAAAAACTAAAAATGTTGATTCTGTCTCTCTCTCTCTCTCTCTCTCTCTGTTCCTCTCTCTTTAAAAAAAGTAACCAGGTTCAAATGCATTTATTACTTTTGAGAAATTGTGGTAGCCATATTCTCTCTTGATACTACTAATGTTTCCATAAAATACGGATAATGATACTTAATATGACTGTTTTAATTAAATAGAATAATACATAAGTGGATAACAAACATGCAAAAAATATAACATTATTGGTTTCATCCTTTGTCTGCGTACTAATGATACAGAAAAGTAGCTGGTGTTTAAAAGAGCAACCTCAGGCATGGAAATTAAAATGGAAGACCCACATGCAGATCCAGAGCCCCGGACTAAGACAGTTGCTATTAAGGCTGTTAAATTCTTACTTTTCTTAACTTTGCAAATATTCAAGTTTTGTCTACTCATGATTGTAAATTCAAGCACTCACTCTAAAACCATCCCTCCCAATTCTTAGCCTCCATTTTTTAATGAGCTGCTTCTTATGTAGTAAATATAAGATATGTCTATCTACTTATGATATGTCAAACATTGTATGGTTAAAAATTAAAGAAGAAATATGCCCTGATCTCAAGCAACTTTCTTTTTTCTCTGTATAAAGTAAGGAATAATGCACATCAACTGGTAGGCACAATATTAAAATGAAAATGGGAAATTATTTATTCAACCTGAGAGATGCATTTTTAATGAATTTATAATACAAGCAAGGTGGTATCAACATAAGTAAATAGCTATATTTCAGATGTCTGAGTCCATAAATAAGTAAATAACCTAAGTCCTTGAAATAGTTGCTGGAGATAAATAATGCTTACATATTAATTGCTATTTGAACAAATTAATATATACACATATCACTTTGGGAAACATTATGAAGGTCTTTAACAACAAAGATTGATATATAGTTTGTTTATTTTGATAAGTGTGATAATATATATGTATATATTTTTAATTTATTACATAAAACTGATTAAATGTAAATGTCTGTCAATGGTTGAATCATCATATATTCACTGGTCAGAATATTACATATGTGTTAACATGATAATAGTATGTTTGAAACAACTATAGAAATAGAAAAAAACTGGGGCTGGAGCAATGGATCAGAGGTTGGAGTGCTTGCCTGGCAAATGTGAGGACCCAGGTTCAAACCCCAGCACCATATACAGAACTAAGTGTTGCAGGAACTAAGGCCAGATGGAAAAATTGATATAATTTATTCCTGCTCTCTCTCTCTCTCTCTCTTTCTCTCTCTCCTGTTACTGCCTCTTAAAAAATAAATAGAAATATTTATGTTGGAATTTGTGTATTTTCCTTTTTCTTTAACTCTCATATACTAATTCTGACTTTGTTTGAAATTTATGCTATCATATTACTTAAATGTAACTGCCAGGAATTCTTTAGGAAATATATATGAATAAAACTAAAAAAATTAAATATATAGCGTAATCTCTTATAGATGTTATTTACAACTAGTTTGTAATTTATCATTATCTATGTATGTTCTCTAGTTTCTCTTCAGAACATGAAAATACATACATACCTATCTATCATCTATCTACCTATCTATATTAGATATTATTCAGATAATATCTTTTTCAGCTCTGAGTGAGATACTACAGAGCTGCTTTCAAGATATTATATAACTAAAAATAATAGAGAAATTAAGCAATTCTTTTAAGGAGTCTAGGATAGCCTACCTTTTTGACTACAAATAAACTCTTTTTTTTTTTTTTTTACAAATAAACTCTTAATGCAGGCACATTAATTCACACCTTTTTTTCCCTTTGGCCAAACTATAAACTTTTTTCTGAGCCCAAGAAACAGAACTATGTTTGTGGCAGCAAAATTGAGCATTGTGAGCAAAACCCTCTGAATCATGAAAGGAACAATGAATTCATTATTTGATTTGTATTCTTAGACATTAGATAATTTCTTCTGAAGATGACTTACAAGATGCTGTGATTTAGGGAGTTCAAATGCTTATTAATAATGATGAAATGGATAATCCCTTACATTAATTCGGAGCTTTATAGATTATAAGGCTTTCTAACATCTTTGATTTCATTTAATTCTTTCAAGCACCTTGTATGGGAGGCATGATGCATTTTTATGATCTCTGTTTTATCTGGGAATAAATCAAGGGTCAGTGAGGTTAAGCTAATTCAATAACTTTCACGGGAATTGGAGGAGTTGGTATTTAATCTCATATTCTGAGTTTAAGAAGTGTAATTGTTCTTCCTATTTCAATAATATATTTTCTTATTATACCTTATAAAGGGTAAAAATGAAATAATGATCTATCATTATTTTCATATGATTACAATACACACTTACATAAAAACAAATTATAAGCCCCTTAAAATTTAGCATATGTTAAATTGCTGAGTATGCATCAGGTATAAAATACTAAAACAATGAAAAAATGCCTACATGTCTAACTGAATCAAAAGAAAACATAGAATTACAATTTGCAGGATCTAAATTATTATTCAGAATGTGAAAATTAACACCAACTACTAAGAATAACTTTCTTTTGAATTTGCATAGCATGTCTTATTGTGCATGTGTCACACCGTGAGTTAATACATTTTAAGATAATCT
>PVKS010031730.1:0-23123 GCA_004027875.1 Aplodontia rufa
TTGATACTTTCTTAATTTGAAAGGTTAACAGCACAGACTGTTTCTACATTGCTGTGGCTGACGCTATCTTCCTTGATAAGTAACTTACTGTCATTTCTACATTTTAACAGTAAATGACACTCTTTTTTGTTAACTACAACCCATGATGCTATCATAGTTACATATACCACTTGGGGTTCACTGGTTTTTAAGGATGTCTATTCCACCAAAATTCATATTCTTTGGTCAAAACTATAAATGCTTTTACTTCAGACAAACTTGTAAATTCCTTTAAAACTTTGCTTCTCTCTGGCAAGAAACTAAACTGCTACATGTTGCCATTCCTTAAAAAGTAAATTTAGATAGATTTTAGAATCTTAATCAAAACAATTACCTGATAAACTTCAAGACCTCTAAATTCTGTAATCATTTTTTGAAGAAAAGAAAACCTTCAGGGAACTCACAGATTCTAGGAAGGAGCTAGATAAATTTTTAATAATTTCTCTGAATATCCATATCTTCTCCAGTCTTTACAGAGCAATTAAATATTTAAAAAACTATAATATTCAACCCATGTGTAAATTTAAACTGCGTCTTGAAGATTTTTTTCAGCTAAAATATTTTACTACTAATTTTATAGTGTAAGATATGGCAAATATGTAACAGGTGCCTAATATGTGCAAGATCTGGTGTTCGGCACTGGTTTCTCAAAAGCTAACCTAGAAACGTATAAAATGGTAATGTGTATGATGCAAATTATACAAGAGTACAGTACTTCTCTTTGTGTTTCTTGTAAAAGGAAAGAATTTTAACTTTACTCATTATGAATTCCACACATTCGAAAACTATTTTTTTAAAATTTTCATTCCATACATTGTTTCGGACTCTTTTCTCCTGCTTTAACATTCCCCTCTTTCTAATAACAAGCAATTTCAGCTTATTATGTTCCTTTTTAGAGGCAAACTACAACATATCATTTTAATTACACCCAAAATATTTCTCCCACATTTCTTACTGGAAGGTCTCTTGGATAAGTCTCATATTTCCACAGTAAAGGAAATGATGTATTAGCATATGCAACTGATGTTTCACATTCCAATTTCATTTTAAGCCTTCATACCTATTGTGCAATTACAAACTTTTGTAACCTATCTCCTATATATTTATATGGCCTAGGTTTTTAAAAAATATTATACATGACCTAATGATCCATTTTCCATAACTTC
The DNA here is from genome assembly GCA_004027875.1 of Aplodontia rufa. NCBI lineage: Eukaryota > Metazoa > Chordata > Mammalia > Rodentia > Aplodontiidae > Aplodontia > Aplodontia rufa. The sequence goes on from PVKS010031730.1 coordinate 1,206, forward strand.
GATGCACCAAAATTAACTTCCTTACATTTTCATTATATACAATTTTAAAGATTTTTAAAGCCTCTTTTAAAAACGTTGCTCATTTTGTTTTTCTAATACAGCGTCTGAAATGCTGAGTGCAAAAGAATAAATTTAAAATAATTTCCAAATGGCTGTTTTATTCATTCATTGACTAAGTCAGATTTATGACACCACCACCCCCATTCTAGCTACTGTGAGTTTTGAATGAAACAACCTCAATTGTAACAGAAGAAACATCTGTTGCTTTTTTTCTTCACCAAGGCTTTCCTAACTGAAAGAAAGGCTCTCTGCCTGACCTCCTCTCCCACTCTCCCTCCCCACCCCCATTAAGTTCCTTACAACTTTAAGTAAATGCATTATTTAAAATATTACTGTATCCATTTAAAATGTTATAGTTCTTTCAGAAACATTCACTTTCTTACTAAAGTTCAAAGAATGACTTAAATGCTATATACATCAAAAAACAAGGCCTGTGCCTGATGAACTGTAACTGAAATGCAGACTTCAGGGTATACTTGAAATGATCAACTCAATCAAGTTGTCACACATTCATGGCTCACTAAGAATTGTTTAGGGATAAGCTTTTCTTCACAGTATCCAGATTCATATAGCATCTTGCATGCTATACTTTCTTTGCCAATCCAAGGCTAACATAATGGCAGTCACTACCCCAAGAGGCAGACACCAAATGGTGCCACCCACACTCTCACACTGTGCCTCATAATAAACCATAAAGCAGTGGAATGCACCGGCCCCTTTATGAGCAAACAATGCCTGAGCTTCATTAGAATACAGCTGACATTTTCAAAGCACAAATACTTTTAAGAAAAATGTACTGGGGGGAAAATAGGAACGAAACAGCTATAGAAGCTGAAATATTTTCCAAGTGTCAGGTTGATATCCAAAGACCTGAGGGAGCATATTTTGCTGTTGACAATTTAAAAGTTTTCATAAATGAAAAAGATATTTAAAAAGAGCAAAGCCTATTTTATTAACTATTGGAAAAAAATGAAAGTAAAAACTATCACTTGAATTGCTTTCACAAGTAATAACCATGAAGTACCTATACATGTATCTTCAACTGCTTCTTTAGCTCCTGGAAGAAGAACATTGAGCTCTAGAATTATTTCCATATTTTAATTAATTTGTATAAGTAACTAAGAATAAACCAGGCTAACTCTACCCCTCCCCCCAGCCCCCACCCCCATACCCTGTAGTTTTTCTGTCTGCAACCAGCAAGGACAGCAAGGAATCAGCATGCTCCTGGCTAATTTTCAATTTAACACTTCTGCTGCTTAAAGAACACAAAATAAACACTGTAAAAACTCACCCAGCAGTAGCAAACAATCTGATCTCTTACCTGGTCTAAGGAAGCATGCCTCTCACCGCAGTACCAACAACACTCCACAGTCTTTGTTACCATTCAGAGGAAACTTGAGACTGTGTCAGACAGAAGCAATCGAGCTCAGAAAAGCTCAATTTAAAATACTTCTCAGTAAAACTAAAAAGATGCTCAAGAAAATTATCTGGTTAACTGGTTTTTGAACACAAATGAAAACTGTTGTAAAAAGACGCTTCAAAAGAAACTGAAAGTACAGGTCTAAGCAATGAAGGGGTTTTTCTGTGTAAAGCCTGGCTTTTTTTTTTTTTTATCAAATTTTAAAGGCTTCTCTAAAATAAATTAAAAAAAAATACTAAAGTAAAAGTGGTGAAATGATAACATGCCTAACTCCAAGCTAACATTTTTCTAAATATCACTTGAATTTTAACCAGTTTAAAAATAAGATTAACTTACTCATGAAACCTGCATAATTCGAATTATACATGTCAGGGTGTTTGCTGGCTCCAAAGCAGTCACAAAACAGACCTTAATGCATCTTGAAAGTAGAGCAAAGCATCATGAGTTTCAGGGAAAACAGGAGGCAAAACTCTTGAAAAACTGGTTGGGGCTTTTTTGAACCTGTAATAACTGTCCAGCTCTTGGGAAAGGAAAAAAAAAGTCCTGGCCCTGCCCCCTGAGATAGGAGGCCACGCTTCAACGCCAAAGTGAATGACAGGCCCATTTCTGATATCAACAAAGAGCAGCTTAGTTGTGCTCTATCTCCCCCCACCCCACTTTCCCACACAGAAGTTAGAAAATTTTCAGGTTGGTCCCTTTATATCTAGGATTAAATACCTTTCTCTATTTTCTCAAGAGGGAACCTAATTATGTTGTCCTAGTTTTTTAGATGATTAAATAAGATCACATATCTAATCATCTTAGTTTTCCTAAACATAAAGATGAATAAAAGATGATCTCTTAAGTTCCTTTCCAAATCTACTCTGCAATATCAGACAACCAGCTGACTAGTTATCAACACTTGTAAGTTTTTCCTGTATCCTGGTAAACAGCACAAATAAAAACAAAAAGTAGATAACATTAAAAGCAAAGTAATTGATATAACAAAATTTTCAATAGATGTAAAAAATAATGTACCAAAGTACTTATCTGATTATACAAATTCAAAACAATAAACACTCCAATTAACAACATATATTTACTAAATACTTAGCACAAGCCAAGCTCTATTTGGGGGCCTGGTGATGTAATACTGAACACAGAAGACAAAAGTCAAATAAAAATGCCTGTCTTCTGTGAGTTTATTAGTTTGTATCTCAGTTCCCTGGGAGTACAGCTATCAAAGAGGGTTAAGGCAGCTTTCCTTGACGACAGTTCCAGGAAGGCAAGTATTTCATGCCTTGTTCAGTGTTGAATCCCCAGTGTCTAGAACAGTACCTGTTAGACACACTTTAATTTTTCCTTTGCCAACACATCTTATGCTTAATACAAACAGAAATATGCCAAAAACATGCATAGGGAGTAAATTAAGTTTTAAGGAGAGAAAAAAGAAGAAAAAAAGTAAATTGAACTGTAGATACATGTTAGTTTAAACAAAACTGAAAACAAAAGCCAGGCGTGGTGACACACACTCGTAATACCAGTGTCCCAGGAGGCTGAGGCAGGAGGATCACAAATTTAAAGCCAGCTTCAGCAACTTAATAAGACCTCGTCTCAAAATTAAAAAACACAAAAGGACTGGGGATGCAGCTCAGGTTTTAATTTCCAGTAACAAAAAGAAAAGAAAATACAACTTATAGGACCTTGTATCTTTTCCAAGTTTAAAATATTTTCACTATCAAATGTGAGCCCTCTATAATAATTTAATTAAAATTCTATAAACTAAATTTTTAGGGTCAGATTTTAGAAGAGTTTTGAGGGGCAAAAAAAAAAAAAAGTAACAACCACCACCCTGGAAAATGTATAGAATCTGATCAGTTTTGTGTATTAAAATCTTACATATTGGGGCTAGAATGGTGGCTCAGAGGTTATGATGTGTACCTGGCATGCACAAAGGCATGGGTTCGAATCCCAGCACCACAAACACAACCAAGTGTTGCAAAAACAAAAGCCACATGAAAAACTAAATAAAACTCACTCTCTCTTGACTCTCTCTCTCACTGTCCTTCTCACTCTTTAAAAAAAATCTTAAATATTTATACTCATTTATGTTCTGGAAATGTTTTTAAACTCCCCACCATTTGTAAACATTTTACCAGATCATCTTTCTTACAGAGAAAATAAGTTTATACTTCTATCAGCCAGAAGGGCCAGCACATAGCGCCCAGGGTCAGGGTATTCGGGAATCAGATATGGTCATATCTATTCTTGTTACCGTCTCAAAAGAAAATTAAACTCTAAATTGTGGAGTATACACCCAGCATCCCTCCCTCTTTACCACACCCTCTGGGTATTACAAGTTCAAATATAAACAACCTTGTATTTATTTTAATAATGAATCTAACAGCTACTCAAGGTCAGGAAGATGAGATGACTCAGGTCAAGCAGGATTCCACTGTTCACGAAGGAGCAATTTTCCTTCTTCCTACCCATCATTCCTTCTTCCATTCAACAAATACTTCCTGAGCACATATGATACATCAGGCGCTGAAGTAGGCAGCAAACTCACCTGTTTTCTACAGCTATGACCTTCAACCCACCTCTGTTTCCCTGGCATGTTCCCTCTTCCTGCCTTCCTTCCCAGAGTCCCTCTCCAGTCCCAGCTGTGGACTCTCCTGCCGTTTTCAACAGGCAGCATAATCATGACTTTCTATTTTCCTTTACAAGTATATGACACAGTGTGGGGGAAAGGTACAGAACTCCCCACTGCCTCAGTAAAATACATCTTAACGTAATCCCTCTCAAACAACTTCTCCTTAATCATATAAAGAAAATTCACTTAAGTATCCTATTAATTACAACTACTGATTAATTAGAAAACATCAAAGGGGGTTAGGCATTCTCTCCCAGGTTTACAAGTTGATTTCTTTAGACTGGAACTTGCTGAGCAAATATTCACCACATTGAACAACACATTTATGACTCTATAGGCACAAGTGACCCTGACAGCATAATGATAGTTTTTATTTGAACAATGTCTGCTAGAGAGAGCCATCTATAATACCCATATAGTAGAGAAGTGGAAATTAGCTGTTTGTGTCTACACTTACTCACATGTTCAAGTAAAATGTTTAGTTTTCTTGACAAGTACAAAACCTAAAGCATGGGGCTGGAGTGGTGGCTCAGTGGTTAGGACCCTTGCCTGGCTTGTGCAGGGACACGTGTTCAAACCCCAGCACACATACACAACATGACAATGAAAGCCATGTGAAAAACTACATAAAACTGATTCTCTCTTAAAAAAAAAAAAAAATCCCAAAGCAAAGGGTTCCTGCTACCACTTGCATGGGTAAACACTGTCTCTTAAAAACATCACATAGTAAAGAACTTCAGCTTCACTTGCTCTTCTTCCTATCTTCACCCTTTAAACACAGGTAGACGTTTTTGCAAGGTTCTATCCTTGAAGCTTGCTATAATTTGAATCTGGAATGCCATCCAAAGACCCATGTGATATAGGCTTGCTCCCCAGTCCATAGATACCAGGAGAAAGCAGCACCTTTAAGACTGGGGGCCTACTGAGAGGTTTTAGGTTGTTGAGGATGTGCTCTGAAGGAGAATGTAGGATGCCAGTCTCTCTGTGGTGAGAGACATGCCCCACCATGATGTTCTGTACCACCACAGACACAAAGCAATCAGGCCAATGGTCATGAACTGAAACCTCCAAAATTGTGAGCCAAATAAAACTTCTTATTTTTAAAGTTCACTTATCTCAGGTATTTGTTACAGTAACAGAAAGCTGACAAACACATGCTTTTTTTTTTTTCCGGTATAAGCAATCGAACCCATAGATGCTTTACCACTGAGCTACATTCCCAGCCCTTTTTTTATTTTGAGACAGTGTCTCGGCTAAGCTGCTTAGGGCCTAAGTGGCAGAAGTTGGCTTTGAACTAGTGATCCTCAGCCTCCTGAGCCTCTTGAATAACAGGCATGTGCCACCATGCCTGACTCACAATGCCTCCACCACCCCTTCCCCCCAAAAAAGAGAGAGAGGGACAGTGAGATAGAGACAGAATCAATTTATTTAGTTTTTCATGTGGCTTTTGTTGCTCCAACACTTTGTTGTGTATACGGTGCTAGGGTTCAAACCTGCATCCTCGCGCATGCCAGGCAAGCACCGTGACCACTGAGCTACCGCACCAGCCCCTCACAATGCTCTTTAAGACTTACTCTCAGGGGCTGGAGTGGTGGCTTGGCGGTTACAGTGTTTGCCTAGCACATGCAAGTACACAGGTTCAATCCCCAGCACCCACGTATACAACTAAGTGTCAAAGCAACAAAGACCATGTGAAACACTCAATAAAAATTGATTCTCTCTCTCTCATTGTCCATCTTAAAAAAAAAAAAAAAGACTTACTCTCTTTGAATGACAGCTATTTCGATAGTTTTATCACCTCTATGTGGATGACTACAAGAATTTATGCTTGTAGCCCTGGCGTTTTCAGTTCTCCTTTCAATTCTTATTTACAACTACCTATTGGTCATCTCTGTACGTTCACCTCATACTCTCAACTTGATGACTTCAGCAGTCAAACTCTTGTCTTCCTTCCCAAAAGAGCATACCCTATGTTCCCTGACCTTGTTAAAGGCACTGACATTTAGAAAGAAAGTGATTTTCCTCTTAGTTCATCCTCATCCTCCAACACTCTCACACTGTTTCCAGTCTTTTCCTAACATGTCATTCTCCTACTTCAAAAACAAAAGAAATGAGAAACACAACCTCTGATGATCACCCAGTGTCCAGAGCTATTCTATCTCTAACGGTGGCCTCAGACATATGTAGCTATTAAATTAAATTGATTAAAATTAAATAAATTTAAAAATTCAATTTCTCAGTCACACTAGCCACATGTCAAGTGTTCTTTGAGGCCACATGTGGCTAAAATGACAATTTGGAATAATGGGGAGTTCCAGAAGCAAAGGGAGTCACTGCAGCTTCTACCAAGTGCTAACAGATTAGAAAGATTAGGGCCACAGCAGGAGAATGAACAGAGGGCCCCCCAGTGGTACCTATGTGGGTGAGATAATAGCTGCCACTGACACAAAGCCCCACACATTTCCCTGGATCCCTCTGTCCTATAAAGCAAGTCATAAATCATTGGAGCAGGCAGCAAATCTTACACCAAATGCTCAGGCGAAAATTGCCGTTTTCTGGGGGAAGGCTTGAGGAAGAATCCTTTCATCTCTGGTAAAAAGGACAGGAAAATTTCCCACATCCAGGGCAGATACCCCGCTGCTGCTTGGGGGAGAAGCAAAAATCCTAACTGCAAGCAGCATGGGAAACCCTTGGCGGCCCAGGACTCCACACTGATATCAAGGAGGGTTTTGCTGCTGCTTAGGAAAGGCCCAAATGCTCTGGGACTAAGAACAGTGCTAGACCCAGACAAGGAGAACCAGCTAGTGACCACCAACCAACCACTAGCAGAGGGGTAGGGACATGCGGAGTCTTCAGTCCCCATCTGCGACAGAGGCACGAAGGGACTGAGAAAGCCAACAGTGTGCAGGAACACGGAGGAAAAGCTACCAAGGCCCAAAACAAGGTAAGAGCAGCTTGAGGTACACGGAACGGAATCACAGCAATATCCAAATCCAAACCCACCTCAACTCAGATCTGATCGACTCAATTCCACAAATGGCCTGACAGAGGAGGTGCATCCATTTCTAGGCACTAGTACTATCTACCTCCATCTCTACTGTCCTTTTATACATGATGTCTGGTATTGAATTAAAAATTACAAGACACTGGGGCTGGAGCGGTGGCTCAGAGGTTACAGCGCTTGCCCGGCTTGCCCGGCATGCGCAAGTACACGGGTTCAAACCCCAGCACCCACGCACACAGCCAAGTGTCAGAGCAACAAAAGCCATGTGAAAAACTCCATAAAAATTGACTCTCTCTCACTGTCCTCCTTTCTTTAAAATAAAAAAAATACAAGACAAAAACAAAAGATGAGGTCATTACTAGGAAATGAGGCAATTAACAGATCCAGACTCGTTTATGACCCAGATGTCAGAAACACACGGACTTTAAAATAACTCTTCTTTTATTTCTCTAATGATTAGACAGGGAAAAAAAAGTTGTTCTATCTCTAATCACTTCAAAAGATAACTGAGTGGGCTGGAGCGGTCTCTCAGCGCTTACGGTGCTTGCCTGGGATGCGCTGAGTACTCGGGTTCAAACCCCAGCACCATGTACACAACAAAGTGTCGGAGCAACGAACGCCATGTGAAAAACTAAATAAAATTGATTCTCTTGGGGCTGGAGCGGTGGCTCAGTGGTTTCGGCGCTTGCCTGGCAAGCACGAGGACCTGGGTTCAAACCCCAGCACCACGTACACAACTGAGTGTTGGAGCAACTAAGGCCATGTGAAAAACTAAATAAAGTTGTTTCTCTCTTTCTCTGTCTCTCTCACTGTCCCTCTCTCTTAAAAAAAAAATTGATTCTTTCTCTCTCTCTCTCTAAAGAAAAAAATTGCTTGAGGGTATAGATCAGAGGTGCACTGTCACTGGGCTCAGTCTCTAGTACCAAAAAACATATAATTTAAAAAAGTGTCACTGCCAAACCAAAGGTTATTTAGATTTTCTCCTGTTTTTCTTTTAGAAGTTTTTATTTTTTAATCATTTTTGCTTTACAGTAAGCTCTATGATCTTTTTATTTTGCAGTGCTGGGGACTGAACCCAGGGCCTCACGAACACTAAGGAAGCAAGCTACCAACCAAAGAGCTACATCCCTAGTCCTACAGTTATTTTTGAGTTAATTTTTATGAAAGTATAATGTACATCTAGGTTCATTATATTTTACAAGTGGACTTCAACTGATATGGCATTATTTGTTGAAAAAACTGTCATTTCTCAACTAAATTGTCTGTTTCTCTGCCAAAAAAATGATTGACTATATTAGTATGGATGTACTTTGGGGGCTCTTCATTGTACTCCATCGATCTACATATATATTTATGCTTTTGCCAATAACACATTATTTTGGTTACTGTAGCTATATAGAGTTAGCCTCAAAATTGGGTAATGGGAATCCTAGATTAGGACTCTATTTACTTACTTACATTGGGGATTGAACCCAAGGGCACTTTACCACATCCCCAGCCCTTTTTTTTATTTTGAGACTCGTCTAAGTTGCTTAGGGCCTTGCTAAATTGCCAAGGCTGACCGGAAGCTTGCCTCACCCTCCCTAGCCACTAGGATTACAAGTATGTGTCTCTGCACCCGTGGTTATTCTGTTTTGCTCTACCACCAAGCTACATCCCCAATGCATTTTATTTTTTATTATGAGACAGGGTATCACTAAGTTGCCCAGATTGGCCTTGAACCTGCAATTCTCCTGTGTCAACCTCTCAAGTAACTGGTATTATAGGTATGGGTCATCATGGCTGACTAGATGAGGTTTTTTGACATAATCTGGGTCTTTATCCTGAGTGTCTGTTTATTTTATTAGTGAATGAACCCAGGGCCTCCTCCATGCTAGGTAAGAACTCAACCAGTGAGCTTCACCCCAGCCCTCTACCTTGTAAACTTATGTTAACAAAATCATTTCATTTACTAGATGACGTTACGTTGTCCGTCTTTATTATGTTTACCCTTTAACACTCCTATTTTCTGCATTTAGCTCACAACACTGCAGAAATTTTCTCCTAATAACTCCACATTATTCATTTTTTACCACTTAATAGTGGAGAAGAAAATCTATAATTTTACTTATACCTCTCTGTATCAGTCTTTTTTTTTTAATAGAGAAGGACAGAGAGAGAGAGAGAGAGAGAGAGAATCAATTTTTATTGAGTTTTTCACATGGCTTACATTGTTTCAACACTTAGTTGTGCACGTGGGTGCTGGGGTCTGAACCAGTGTACTTGTGCATGCTGGGCAAGCGCCATAACCGCTGAGCCACTGCTCCAGCCCCTGGATCAGTCTTTTTTTAACCCCTTGTCTAGATGCTTTGAGCATATCCTTAATCCACCTCAAATTTTTCAATTTTAATAATATATTGAATTCCAGTATCTGTGAGTTTCTGAAAGGAGAGTCTGTCCTTCCCCATTCCCTCCCTTCTTCTGACTTGCCTCACGACCTCTCTCTGTTTTCTGCTTGTATTCCTGCCATGATCCATTTGACATGATGTGATTACAGTCAGAAGGACCGCACCAAAGGCCAACTAGATGGGGCCACTCAATCTTGAATTTTCAGCCTCCATAACTAATATGTAAAGTAATCAGCCTCAGGTATTTTGTGACAGCAACTCAAAAGGGACTAAGACACACCTGAAAAAATGTGTAAGACTCCTATATTTTCTTTTCTCTGCCTGTACTTACTACCAGAATCTTCACATATGTACAGGACTGTGGTCACCAAAGGAAGCAGGAAGGTAACAATGATAAGAAATGTGAGAAAGAAAAAGAGCCTGGATTCTGCAGAAAGCAGTTGCAACACATGGGGAAGCTGCAAGTTTCTGGTTAGCAGACTCCACTTCCTGAGGTTTGTAGGTATAAGTACAAGTGGGTAGAGATTAAACTTTGTCTTGCCTGTCCTTGTCATTCTATCTCAGAGATCTATCTTTACTTTGGCAGAAATTTCTTCTAGGGTCTGGCGCACATTAATTTGGATTGCTAGTTTTTAGTCTATTTCTTACTTTAATTCTGTGTTTTCACAAGTATGACCATGGGATAGCAGAGACTACACTGGCTCCCACTTGCTAGCTACCAGGCTTCCCACAGTGGAATTTTTTTTTTCTTTTTCTTTTCTTTTTTAAAGAGAGAGGGATAGTGATAGTGAGAGGGAGAGGAAGAGAAAGAGAGAATCAATCTTTATTTAGTTTTTCATGTGGCCTTTGTTGCTCCGACACTTTGTTGTGTACGTGGTGCTGGAGTACAAACCTGCGTCCCTGCACATGTGAGGCAAGCTGAAACTGCTCAGCCACGAACCTCTCCAGACCCCGAATTTTTGAGGCCACAATGTCATTTGATAATCTACCTCATGTTCAACCTGGGAGCAACAGGTAAGTAGAAGAGACAGCTTCTCATCTACCTTTGCTACCTCTGTCTTCAGCCACGCTATTCTCATATATAAACATGATATGCTCAGATATTTTTTAGTATTGAACAGAGGATAATAAAGACTAAAGAGACAATTTTTTTTAAAGAGAGAGAGGGACAGTGAGAGAGAAAGAGAGAGAGAACCAGTTTTATTTAGTTTATCATGTGGCTTTTGTTGTTCCTACACTTCGTTTTGTACGTGGTGCTCGGGTTCGAACCCACACCCTCAAGCATGCCAGGCAATCTCCATAACCACTGAGCCACCACTCTAGCCCCTAAAGGAAGTACTAATCCAGATCAACAGTCCAAAGACTGCCATTAGATGTAAGATTTAAACTTATGAGAATAAGCTTCTAAGTATGAGAGCAATGAATTAGAAACATTCAAGTTAATCCACAATAAAGTATGCTTCATCATTTTATGAAGTGGTTACCTAATATTAGAGACACTTGAAAAATAAGATGAAAATTAGAATACAGATTATTAGAACAAATTAGCATACAGAGGTGGTTTTAGTATTAGAGGAATAGTTCTGTAAATTCCTTCTGGTTTTGTCAATTTTGTTTCATGTTCCTGAAAGACTTCTAGGGAAATGCAAAGACAGAGCCGTGTGTTTACGTGGTTAATGTCTGGTTTGAAAGACTTGCTTTGAATCATCTATACTGCTTTGGAAAGTTAATTAACTGTTCTGTTTCTCAGTATTCTCATCCCTAAATGAGCATAATAGTACCTATATCACAAGGAGGTTGTGAGAATTATATGAAACAGTAAACATAAAGAACTTAGCACAGTTCACAACAGACAATTTTAAGTGTTAATTCTGAAAGTGGTAAGATAAAGCAAGATAGCTACTCAGGTCAAATATACTCAGAAAAAGAATGAACAAAATCACTAGGAAAATGGCAACAATATCTGAAATGAATAATCACAAAAATCCTGAATAAAATTTTAGCAAACTGAATTCAATCATGTAAAAAAGGTCAGACATGGTGGCACATGCCTGTAATCCCAGTGACTTGGGAGGCTTGATCACAAGTTCTAGACCGGCCTCAGCAACTTTAGCCCATCTAAAAATAAAAATAACAAAGTGCTGGGTATATAGTTTAGTTATAGAGCACCCTGGGTTCAATTCTCAGGACTGAGGTCGGGGGAAAGAGGAGGACAATATGTCTGTATATCTTCTCTAAATGGAATTTACCACAGGAATCCAAGGTTGGTTTAATATTAGAAAATCAATATAATTCACCATATCCATAGAATTTTTTAAAAATCAAAACTTTCATCAATAGGCACAGATAAGGCATTTTAAAAAAATTCAACAGCCATTCACAGTAACTCTCAGCAGACAAGAACAGACAGAAATCTCCTCAATGTGCTAAAAGACAACCTCAGAAAAACTTATAGCTAAAAATTATGCATGTGGTAAAAATTGAATGCTTTCCCCATAAAATCAGGAATGAGATAGCCAGATGTGGTGGCACATGCCTGTAAGCCCAGCTACTTAGGAGGATGAAGTAGAGGAATTACAAGTCTGAGGTCAGTTCAGCAAATTAGTGAAGGCCTCAGAAATTTATCAAGCTCTGTCTCAAATTAAAAAATAAAAAGGGCTGAATATGCAATTCAGTGGTAAAGCACCCTGAGTTCAATCACAAGCACAGAAGAAAAAAATCAGGAAAAAGATAACAATGTCTACTCCACTACTTATCACTGAACTACAGGTCTTCTCTAGTGCAACACGCTAAGAAAAAGAAATAAAAGGTCTCAAATAAAAAGGGAAAGTAAAATTATCTTCCTGCAAAGAGAAAATATTGGTCTGTGTAGAAAATCCTATAATTCCTAATGAGTTTATTAGCAAGGTCAATAAACAAAAATCTACTATAGTTCTATATTCTACCATCTGAAACCATCAGAAATTGAACGAAAAAAGTAGCATCAAAATAATAAATACTTAGGGATAAATTTAACAAAATGTGTAAGACCTGTACAATAAGCACTGCAACACACTGATGAAAGACACGCAGAAGACTTAAATTAACTGAGGATGAACCATTCCTAAACCAGAAGATTCAATTGTGTTAAGATGTCAGTTCTTAGCTGTTGCAGGGGAGAAATACAGAAGAATCAAGAGACTGGTGGGGGGCAATGAAGGGGTGACTAAGGATTAGAATCAAACGCATGTTACCTTATATGCATCTATGATTGTAAAACAACTCAACTCCTTAATTAAAAAAAAAAAAAGGAGATATCAGTTCTTAGGGCTAGATTGGTGGCTCAGCAGTTGGAGTGCTTGCTGGGCAAGAGCAAGGAACTGGGTTCAAATCCCAGCATCACATGCACAACTAAATATCAGAGAAATGAAGGCCAGATTTAAAAATATAAATAAAACTGATTCTCTCTCTCTTTAAAAAAAAAGAAAAAAGATGTCAGTTCTTCCCAACTTTACCTATAGATCAACAAAATTTTTAAAAAATGTAGTTAATTTATTTATTTTTGGGATTGAACCCAGTGGTTTACACATACTAGGCAAGCATTCTACCACTAAACCGCATCTCCAGCAGTCGCTTTATTTTATTTTATTTTGAGAAAGGATCTTGCTAAACTGCCCAGGTTGACCTTGAACTTGTGATCCTCCTGCCTCAACTTCCCAAGCAGCTGGGATTACAGACATCCTACCGTACCCAGTCCATTAAGAATTCTTACCAGACATTTTGTGGAAATTTACGACCTGATTCTAAAATTTGTATAAAAATTCAAAGGACCCAGAATAGCCAAAACAATTTTGAAAATGAATAAAATTGGAGGAACTACACTTCCTGATTTCAAGACTTACTATAAAGCTAAGGACTATTTACACTTTGGATGGACAATTCTTTGTAATAGAGACTGATGTGCATCGTAGGATTTTTACCAGTATCCCTGGCCTCTACCCCTACCAGGGACTACTGATCCACCTCCCAATGGTAAGCTATCTAAAATGGCTCCAGACAATGCCAAGTATACCCTGGGTGGCAAAGATGCCCTTTACCTGAACTATGTTAAGCAGTATGGTACAGTATATTAAGACAGTGCAGTACTAGCACAAAGACACACATAGATCAATAGAATGACCAGAATCTAGAATCAGACTTTCAATTATAGTCAACTGATATCTAACAAAAGTGCAAAACAATTCTATAGCAAAGCGTACTATTTTCAATAAATGATGCTTGAATGATTATGCAAGAAAAGTAATCCTCATCCCTTATCTTACTCCTTATGAAAAAAAACCTCAAAACTTATTAAATATTTAGTCACGCATGGTATAATCTCAGCCACTGGGGAGACTGAGGAAGGAGGATTATAAATTAAGGCTAGCCTTGGCAATTTATTGAGAACCTATCTCAAATTGTTAAAAAAAGAGCTTAGGGTATATAGCTCAGTGGTAGAGTGCCCCTGGGTTTAATTCCTAGTACACCAAACAAAACAAAACAAAAATAATTTACCACAAACATCAATTTAAGAGCTAAAATTAAAATAGTTCCAGAGGAATACAAACCTTAGTAATATTGGCTTGGGAAATGATTTTTTACATGAAACACAGCCCAAACTATCTTTTCTTTTACTTTCTTTCTTTGTAGGTCTGGGGATCAAATATAGGAATTAATTAATTTATTTATTTATTTTAAAGAAAGAAGGACAGTGAAAGAGAGAGAGAATCAATTTTATTTAGGTTTTCATGCGACTTTCGTTGCTCCAACACTTTTTGTTGTGTACGTGGTGCTGGGGTTTGAACTCGCGTACTCGCGCATGCTAGGCAAGCGCCACAACTGCTGAGCCACCACTCCAGCCCCAAATATAGGACTTTATGCATGCTAGGGAAGTGCTCTGCCACTGAGCCACAATCCCAGCCCCACCAAATTATCTTTCTTAATTGATAATTTGCACAGCAAAATATAAAACAAATTCGCTTTTTGAAATTTGCATTTAAAAATAAAAATAAAAGACAGGTGTAACGGTATATGCCTATAATGTTGCTGACTCAGGAGGCTGAGGCAGGAAGATTACAAGTTCAACACCAGCCTGGGCAACTTAGCAAGCAAGACCCTGACTCAAAATAAGATTAAAAGGACTAGGGATATAGCTCAGTGATAAAGGGTACTTGGGTTCAATCCCTAGAACCACACACACAAAAAGAAACAAACCAATCAACAATGGTAGAAAATATTTGTAAATATATACCCAATAAAGAATTCATATCCAGAATGAAACAATAAGACACACAACCCAATAAAAAATGGACAAATGATTTAAACAGTTATTTAGAAGATATCATATCACAGAAGGTATATTGATGGCATATGCACACATGAAAACATAAACAGCATCATTAGTCATAAGAGAAATTTAAATTTAAAGCACACCTAGATATCAAATTCACCTGATTAGCTAGAATGAAAATAAAATAATATGAACTAATAACAAGAAACAATCCATGCTAAATTCAAGGACACAAGGCAACTAGACCACTGCTGGTGGGAATGCCAACTTACACAGATACTTCAGGAAACGTGTTTGGTGATTTCTTATGGAGTCAAACATACACTTACTTACCATATGACCCAGCAATTCCACTTCTAGGTATTTACCTTAGAAAAATGAAAACTTATGTCAAAACATAAACTTGTATTTGAATGTTCACAGTAGCTTTATTCATAACGGTCCTCAACTGGAAGCAACGTAAAATGTTCATCAGCCCATGAATGGATGAACAATTGATGGTACACCATCTAATGAGTACTATTCAGCAACAGAAAGGAAGTACTGAATGCAACATGAATAAATCTCAAAAGCATTATGCTAAGAATAAGAATCCAGACATAAATGACCTTAATAAATTATCCCAAGTAGTCAACAGGTTCCAAGTTGGTTATGAGTTATATGAATCATCGGGACATACTATCTTTGTTATTTACATATTGTACCTTCCTAAATGAACTACAAATCCCCTGTCAGAGGTTATCCTGCATCTGCACAGCACTTCATAAGACTAACAAGTCCCACTGGTTATACACCACTGCACAGTTTTTATAATTCTCCTTCAGAAAAGCAAATGGAATGTGGAATACATTTAGCATCTGTGCATGGCTGAGAATCTATAGTTGAAGGAATTATCAATGATAAGTCAAAAGCCAGAATCATGGTCAGGCACAGTGGCACAAATCTGTAATCCCAGTGGTTCAGGAGGCTGAGGTAGGAGGATCACAAGTTCAAAGCCAGCATCAGCTCTAGGTAACTTAGTGAGAATCTACTTGAAAATTAAAAATTTAAAAAAAAACCAGGCTGGGGATGTGGTTCACTGATTAAGCACCCCTGGATTCAATCCCTGGTACTAAAATAATTAAGTAAATTAAATTAAACCTATTATAGATGGACACACTGGTGCACGCCTGTAATCCCAACAACTTGGGAGGCCGAGGCAGGAGGATTTCAAGTTCTAGGCCAGTCTTAGCAATTGAGCAAGACCTTGTCTAAAAATAAAAAGTAAAAAGGACTGGGAATGTACCTCAGTGGTGAAATACCACTGGTTTCAACCCCCAGTACCTGAAAAAAAAAATTATAGGCTGGAGGTGGAGCTCAGAAGTAGAGTGCTTGCACCACAAAAAGAAAAAGATTTCTGTGAGCACTACATAAAGCCCAGCTTCCTCTTTTTCTTTTTTTGGCACCAGGGATTGAACCCAGGGGCATTTAATCACTAAATCACATCCCCAGACTGTTTTATTTTAAATTTTGAGACAGGCTCTTGCTAAGTTGCTGAGGCTGGCTTTGATCCTCCTGCCTCATCCTCCTACCTCAGTCTCCTGAGCTGATAGGATGACAGGCATGCACCACTGCAGCCAGGCCCAGCTTCCAATTATTAAATTTGGCACAATTCCTTCAAAATATTAGGCTTAGTGGCTGCTGGATGTGTCGGTGTACTGCGAGACTGGGTCTGAAATGGAGTGGGTTCTGCACCCAGAAAGAAGCCTCTATGTCAATTGAAATCAAGTCTTCAGATGTGATCGTGCAGTACGAGAAGGAGAACGGTTTACATCAGGCATTGGCCACCTTACAGGAGGAGACTACTGTGTCTTTGAATACTGTGGATAGCATGGAGAGTTTTGTTGCTGTCATTGAGATACTGTTCTACAGGCTATACCATCCTTGAAAACTTGCCTGACAAAACCCTTACTGACCTCTGTGAACAGTTCTTCTAGAATTGATAGAGCTCTGAGAATGCGGTGCTACCAAGCCACTTCTGAGACAGATTGACTCCATGATCTTGTTAAAGCAAACATAGCCAAGCAGTATGTGCATCTGGAAAGCCTCTTGGCAAGGTCCTATTTTGATCCTCGTGAGGCAGACTCGGAACGGAAGCAGCAAGAAGAGAAGAGCAGCAACTGCCCAGGCCTTAGCTGGGGAAGTTGGTGTGGTGCCTCCATCTCATCTCATGGCGTTGCTGGGACAGGCACTGCAGTGGCAGCAGCACCAGAAGCTGCTTCCTCTTGGTATGACCATAGATTTGTTTCAGGGCAAAGTAACTGTCAAAGATGTGGAAGAGAAAAAGTCTCCTACACAGCTGCGTGGGCATGTTAAGTCTGGTCAGAAATCACACGTGGAGTGTGTTCGATTTTCTCCAGATGGCCAGTATCTAGTCACTGGGTCTGTTGATGGATTCATTGAAGTATGGAACTTTATTACTGTAAAAATGAGGAAGGATCTTAAGTACCAGGCCCAGGGTAACTTCCCGATGATGGATGATGCTGTTCTCTGCATGTATTTCAGCAGAGATACCAAAAGATCAAGGTAGGGAAGATTCAGAATGGACAGTGTTTAAGCAGATTTGAAAGGGCACACAGTGAAGGTGCCGCCTGTCTAAGTCTAAGGATAGCAGTCAGATTCTTAGTGCCTCTTTTGACAATCTGGGGAAACCCTGAAGGAACTTAGAGGCCATTCCTCCTTTGTTAACGAAGCAACATTTACACAAGATCATTCGAGCATCCTCTGACAGCACTGTAAAGATCTGGAATATGAAGACTAGAGAATGTTCAAATACCTTTAAATCCCTGGGCAGCACTGCAGGGACAGACATTACTGTCAACAGTATGTCCCTGACTTCCTAAAAACCCAGAGCACTTTGTGGTGTGCAATAGATCAAACACAGTGGTCACTATGAACATGCAAGGGCAGACTGCCAGAAGCTTCAGCTCTGGTGAAAGAGAAGATGGTGACTCTGCGGTGCCCTCTCGCCCGGCGGTGAATGGATCTACTGTGTTGGGGAGGACTTTGACAAGAAGGATGTGATTGGTATTGCACAACACCTCATGAGAACTTGACTGCTACCTATTGTGAAGATGGACTTCTAAAGCTCTGGAAACCCTACTTCAACTCTTCTTTTCAAAAACTAGCTTGAAAGTATGTGCTTAAATGAAGACATATTCATATGTTGCTTTTCTGCTTTTTTTTTTTTTAAGAGAGAGGGACAGTGAGAGAGAATCAATTTTATTTAGTTTTTCATGTGGCTTTCATTGCTCCCACACTTTGTGGTGTACATAGTGCTGGGGTTTGAACTCGCATCTCCATGCTGGCCAGGCAAGTGGGGCAAGCACTGAGCCACCACTCCAGCCCTTCTTCTGTTTTTTTTTTAGGATAGCTTTTCTAAGCAAAGAAATTGAGTTACTCACAGGAATAATTTTGTGAAAATTCATTCTTAAGTAGCAATTACCCTTTTTACAAAATATTTTTAAGGGATTACTTTATCTGCTTCTAACTGGGGCAGTCAATGTTTTTATTTAACTTCTTCCTGGAGAGTCAAATAATGATATTTCTTAAAAAAAAATGTACTCAGCTTATTATTTGAAATGCAGATTAAAATGTGCCTCCCATCATAAAACTTATAAATAAGTATCACATATTCAGTAGCTGTGTTCTGTATTTTTTAAAGATGTTAATAAACTAGACCTTTCTGTACATCTTATTAAAAAAATATTAGGGGGGCTGGAGCGGTGGCTTGCAGTTATGGCGCTTGCCTGGCATGCGCGAGTACGCGAGTTCAAACCCCAGCACCCACGTACACAACGAAGTGTCTGAGTAATAAAGATTACTTGAAAAATTAAATAAAAATTGCTCTCTCTTTCTCTCTCACTCTCTCCTCTTTACAAAAAAAAAATTAGGGGGCTGTAGTAGTGGATCAGCGGTTACAGCACTTGCATAGCATGCTCAAGGATCTGGCTTGAACCCCAGCACCATGTGCACAACAAAGTGTCAGAGCAATGAAAGCTACATGAAAAACTAAATAAAACTGATTCTCTCTCTGAGTCCTTTCCTCTCTTTAAAAAAAAAATACAGTGCAGTAAATGTAGAAATGGAATAGCACAAGGTGCCACAGGAGCACAGAACAGACAAAGTTAAGCCCAGAGAGGAGAGAGAGAGGCTACTGAACTACAGGAAGTGCTACTGGGTGTGTGGAGGCCTGAGTCTGCAGTCCCAGCTAGTCAGGAGGCTGAGGCAGGAGGACTGTGTGAGCCTATGAGTTCGAGGCCAGCCTGGACAACGTAACAAGATGAAGAGGCAAAGGATGAAGGAGAGAGAGACGAGAGTAAAAAGGAAGGAACTATAAGATGTCCAGCTGCATTTCAGATAAACAATAAATACTTCCTTAGTAAAAGGATGTTCCAAATATTATAATGTATTTGTGTGTGTTTGTGTGTGAGTGCTAGAGACCAAACCCAGAGCCTTGAACATTCAAAGCAAGCACTCTATCACTGTATCTTCCCAGCTCCTCCTGTCTGGCAACCCATTGTAGAAATTATGTTTTTAAAAGCCTAGTAGGTCTCAGGATACAGTTTGGTGGTAAACCCCTTGTCAACATGCCTAAGGCCCTCTATCTGATCCCCAGAACCACTCCCAGATTCCTAACCACTGTGGGAGATTAAATGCTTGTTTTAAGCTGTTTTAATTTATTATGTAGCAATAGATAAATAATACTCAGCCCATTAGAGGAGTCCTATGTCCCTTATGCATGAACTATTCTAGAACCCCATCATAATCACTGGCCTAGGATGAACAAAACCAGGGTGACCTCAGCAAGAATGAAGCTGTGGAGCTGGCTTGCTGGCATATACCTATAATCCCAAGTACTCAAAGAACTGAAGCAGAACAATGGCAAATTTGAGACTACCCTGGGAAACGTAGCAAGACCCTGTCTCAAAATAAGAAAAAGGTTTTGGGATACAGTTCAGTGGCAGAGCATTCCTGGGTTCAATCCACAGAAATGGTAGGGAGGGATCAGGTGGTGGGTCTAAAGGGGCCACAACTGGAGCTTTCATTCACCTACACATCCTACCAGCAGGAGAGCTAAATGGTGCACTGCCTCAGCCACCACATGATTACAAAACTTCATTAGCTGTAACATATCTTTTCGGAAACAAAATAAGATCTTCTTCAAAGAAGACAAAAAATTTTTCCAAGTTGCACTTAACTGCTTGAGAGAACTGTGAAAATGAAAATGTAAGCAAAATAATAGAGAAAATTAGCAGAGCTAAGAAAATTCCACATCTTGGATTAGTTCTGGTTCTTAGCTTGATTTCATGTGTGCTAAGAATTGATATTGTTCTGCCAGCCAAAAAAATAATTTGTTCCTGGGTGGGATGTTTTGTTTCTCTCATTCAGAAAGGAATTTCTGAAATCTAAGGATAATATGCATCTGAGGAGCTGCAACTATGCTTAAAACAAGCCATCCAAAATTCCTAAGAGTAACCTGGTGAAACAACTGAATTGTTGTGAGTTCCATAAATTATTTTATTACAACATGTAAGTTTCAACTTAAAGTGATTACATTTCCAATCACATAAAAAAAAATGTCAGAGAAAGGCATTTCTCTCTTTTTCAAACATACAGAATGAGCTGGGTGTAGTGATGGTTGCCTGTAATCCCAGCAGCTCGGAAGGCTAAGGTAGGAGAAGCACAAGTTCAAAGCCAGCATCAGCAACTTAGCCAGGTCCCGTCTCAAAATAAAAAATAAAAAGGGGCTAGGGATGTGGGTCAGTGGTTAAGTGCTGCAAAAAGATGCTAAAAGTTTTTCTCTTTGACCACAGCTGCCAGAATCTGTTCCTTATCTTTATAAAGGATTCCTTTAAAAATTACCATCGAAGAGAGTTTCTCCTCTTCTCACATATTTTCCCAGGCCAATTCTAAACCAATTAAGCTCAGTATGCGTTTAAACCTCTAAGGTCTAGGTTCCACAAATTTCAGCTGTCACCTTCTCATGGTTTGCAAAATAGTCACAATTATCTCTGAAGATCTTCAAAAAAAATTCACAGAAGCTAAAATAAGAATATTGTCTTAAAGGGCTTACATCTCCAGCAGAATACAATTCATTGACCAAAGTATGATCTAACTAGTGTTCTCTAGAAATTTCTATATAAATTAATATTTTTAGTACTTTCTTTCTAGGTTATATATAAACTGATACACATATCTATCCAGTCCTACAGCTTCAGGCCTAAGCCCCATAAATGTATCCCAACACACAGAGCTGACTTTCCAGGGACTGTACCCAATGTTTCTTAACAAATAGGTTGCAAAATTTGAAAAACTGGCCAGCAAAATAATTATCAATTTCTAGAAGATTATCTGTCACTTCTAACTAAATATAACACTGTAAAACTATCCCAGAGCAGGAGAGAGTTGGAAAAAAGAAAAAATTTCAACCCAAAATTCTTGAACATTATCTGGGGTAACAGATGCTACTCAGTTCCTAATCCCTCTGCCGCAGCTTGCTTTCTTCATATTTAGAACTTCTATTATTTTTCTCCTCTTAAAACATTTTCCCCTAGTTCTCTTTGTAAGTAATCCAATACAGACTGTAGAATTTCTTACCTCGCTGATACACCTTTTTTCTTTTCTTTTTCTCTTTGTGAGTATTGTGTGTAACTGGAGCCTGAACCCAAGGGCGCTCTGCCACTGAGCTACATCCCTAGTTATTTAGTTTGATTTTTTAAAATTTTGAAAAAGGGTCGGTCTAAGTTGCCCAGGCTGGTCCTCAAACTTGCCCTCCTGCCTCAAAGCTCCCCTGTGCTGGGATTACAGGTGTATGCCATCAGGCCCACTGATACATCTTAATTAACATAAGTGAAATTAATGTTTTCATTTTAATGTGTATGTAAGTCATCAGACTCCTCCAAAATAAGTACCACCAACAAAGACACTAAAATGCAAACTGATTTACTAGTGGTTTCACGATTTTACCTTTTACTCACTTGTATCTACACAGGATTATCTTGAGAGAGTCTCACTCTAAAATTTTACTAACAGCAACTTCTTCTATCTTAAACTTCCTTTTCTAAA
>PVKS010031731.1:0-23174 GCA_004027875.1 Aplodontia rufa
TAAAAGCCTGCTCTCCTGGAGACCAGAATGTGGGCTCTTCCACTGCTTCCCAACCCCCAAGTCTATGGCCAGGAGGAAGGGTCTGGGCTCCAGGCCCTGCTCATCCTCATCCTCAGCTGCAGGGCTATGGGCTGAGGAGAGCCAAAGAGAGTGGGAATGATGCCATACAAACTACCTGAGCTGCCAACCACCGCCAGCCCCCACCTCAGCCAACCTCCTCGTTCTGCTGCTTTCCCTGGCTTCCATCCCTGCTTCAGAGAAGGCTTCTTTCCTTTGACACATGCTGGAGTCTTCTAGTTCATTTTACTAACTCCTCAAGGCCTCATTTCCTCCAAATCTACTCATGTAATTATTTGGCGGGCTTTGCACAGCCTGAGGAGCCCCATGGAAGAGGGTCTGATGGAGAAGGGGAGGTGTCCCAATTTTCAATAGTATCTCCCTGGAATCTTTTTTTTTTTTTTTTAAAGAATCAACTTTTATTGAGTTTTTCACATGACCTTTGCTGCTCTGACACTTAGTTGTGTATGTGGTGCTGGGGTTTGAACCTGTGTACTTGCGCATGCCAGGCAAACGCCTTAACCACTGAGCCACTGCTCCAGCTTGCTCCCTGGAATCTTGTTGTCAACTAAGCTAATATTTATATGTGTTTTGTAGCTATTAAATGACAGCCTAGAAGTGTAAATTGGTTTTCCTGGAGCAAGTGTTCTTGGAGTCATTGTCTTCCTCTTCTCCCCTTAGTGTGCTGGGCTCTGGTGTTCTCTGGTTTCCCTACTCCCCCGAGCTGTGAAGGCCATAGGAGGTTGCTAGTTACAAATCCCCTATTGGATTTCTGCTGCCTCTTGGCGATTTCCTTAAGGTCTGTGAGTGACATCCTAATTAATGGCCCCAGACAGTCGCACAGAATTCATGCTGCAGCTTCATAAAATCACAAACTCACAGTTAGAAGGGATTCTAGAGGCCAGTTAGCCAACTCCCTCATTTGATAGATAAGGAAAGGGTGGCTTAGAGAGGTTAGGTAATTTTTCCAAAGTATTCAGCAGACTGGTGGCATGTCTTGCCCAGTGGCCCATCCAGACAAGTGTTCTTTCCATTACATCTTACCCCAGAACGATTGAGGAGCCTGGCTAGTAGCCAGGGTTTTTACCAAGAATGACAGCGAAAGAGTCTTGTTCTAGAATTACCCAACCCTGTGAGTGGAAGAGGACAGAAGAATGGAAACATTTAGAGGTAGATACAAAGAGAGAGGGAAGAGGGAGCCAGGCAAAGTGGTACACGAGTGTAATCCCAGCGACTGCGGAGGCCGAGGCAGGAAGATCACAGGTTTGAGGCTGTCTTGGGCAACTTAGCAAGACCCTGTCTCAAAATAAAAAATAAAAAGGGGTGGGTATATAACTCAGTGGTAGATCGCTCCTGGGTTCAATCCCCAGGACTAGATGGAAAAAAAAAAAAAAAAAGAAGGGATAAAAAGAGAGGGATTTACAGCTTTTGACCAGAACATCAAAACACCAGAGCACAGAACAAAACAGAGCAAAACTAATATCACACTAAAGATAATTCATTTTTGCCTTTTTTGGAGCCCCTATCAACCCCTGACAAACCTGTGAAGCCAGCCCTGATGGCTTCTAGATTCTTACACCCTGTTAAAGGGATCTGCAAACTAAATTCTCTGGGCCACCTTTTCTTTCTTTTTCTTTTCTTTTTTTTTTTAAGCAAGAGGGAAAGTGAGAGAGAGAGAGAGAGAGAGAGAATCAATTTTATTTACTATTTCATGCGGCTTTTGTTGCTCTGACACTTCATTGTGTAAGTGGTGCTGGATTTGAACCTGTGTCCTTGCGCATGCCAGGCAAACGCCATAACCACTGATTCACTGCTCTAGCCACCACCCTTTCTTTTTAATGAAGTTTCATTGAAATGGAACCATGTTTATTTGCTTATTATTGCCTATGACTACTTTTGTGTGCTATAACAGCAGAGCTGGATTTTTGTAAAGACCACATATGACCCCAAAAAAACCTATATAATCATCTGACTCTTCATAGAAAAATTTTGCCAATCCCAGTTATAGTGTTTTTTTTAAGAGAGAGAAGGAGGATAGAGAGAGAGAGAGAATTTTTATTGAGTTTTTCACATGGCTTTCATTGCTCTGACACTTGGTTGTGTATGTGGGTGCTAGGGTTTGAACCCGCATCCTTGTGCATGCCAGGCAAGCACTGTAACCACCAAGCTACCACTCCAGTCCCTATCTTCAGTCTCTTTTAATAGCCATTTATTATTGACCTCTGTATCTGACTTAGAATTCTTGTGACAACTAAACAAAATTCTTAGAATGTATACCAAGTTTGGAAAAATGTGACAACATCTGAATCCTGCAAAAGATTTCCTTGGCTTGTGAAAGATAACAACTGAATCTTCTAGAAGTGATTTCTCTACCTCTTTGTAGTCTCCACCTACTTTCTTTTGTGACCCTAAAAGCCCATACAACTTCTGCTACAGAGGAATCATGTCATTCCAGGTATCCTGAGTCTGTGTTTTCAGCCCATGGTTACTCATATTTGGCTCAGAATGAATCATTTTTCTTAAAGCAGAGTTGCCATTTTCTTTATCTTTTTTTTAAAAAGAGAGAGAGAGAATCAATTTTATTTAGTTTTTCACGTGGCTCTCGTTGCTCAGACACTTCGTTGTGTACATGGTCCTGGGGTTTGAACCTGCGTCCTTGCACATGCCAGGCAAGCACTGTAACCGCCAAGACACCATTCCAGCCTCCAGAGTTGTTATTTTCCATAGACAAATGGAACACCTGCCATTTTACAATTTGGAGAAAGGGGTAAAAGTTTGGGTGGGAAAAGAAAGATGGGTTTGAATTATTCTCAAGCATCCCCATGTTCTACATCAAGATACTAGATTATTTCTCCAGACTTGAAAAGTGGCTCATTACCCCACCACACTGCACAGGAGGGCTAAGAGTTGAGTTTGAAAGCCATGCTTGGAGATCTGTCCGGAAGGAGTTGTCACTTGCTTCCTCCTCTAGCCAAGGATGCTGATTCTTCTTCAACTATAACCCAAAATCCTAAGAGTTTGGCTCAAATCATTGGCACACATGTGGGGGACAGGGAGGCTCGGGCCTAAAGATAATCTGAAGGCAAGTAGTGGTGGCAGGATTGCTGTCCTGAGAGTGAATTCAGATGACTGCCTTGAAAGTGAGCTGCACTCCTAGAGCTTAGCAGAGTACAGATGTTTGCATTTTCCATGGGCCAGATGTTGACTGCCCCTGGAGGGCTGACTGGGAAAGAGAGGTGATCCCAACTAGGGAAAGACTTCCAGAAGCCACAGGACCAAAAGAGTCATAGATGGCCAGTGGGAGGAGGCATTGCCTACATTAAGGGACTTGTAAGTAAGAGATCCTCAGTAATAGGGAGTCTTCCAGAAATCCAGGAAAAATGTCCCACAAAACAATGCCCATTCTGTGATTAGAAAGATAAAGACTCATAGACTTTAAATAATTCGCTCAATATCAAGCAGCTAATAGATGGTGTGTGATGGTTTTGTACAGTGTCAATTTGGGTAAACTAGAACTAAATTTCCCAGAATTTTCTTCCTGACATGATTCTAGACTAGAGTTGCCAAAAAGATTGATTTTTAAATTATGTGGAAGGCAGATAACAGCAGCAGCAGCAGCAGCAGCAATTACTTCCATCAGGTTCCAGATTGTACTTACTCTGCCCCACTCCATATCCAGCTATATTAGCAACTCCCAGCCCTTCTGACGAACAAATCCCAGCCCAACATCCAGATGCAGAGAGAAACACACTTCCGTTGACTTCTCTCTAGGATCCTGCTGTAGCAGCTGGCATGCCTGAGCTCAGAAAGTTTGAAAAGCTTTCCTCTGATGCTCCCAGCTCTCCATTCAAACTCTTATTCCTCCAGTGTCTCCAAAAATTATTACTATTGCTATGGTTTGTCCCCTTCAAAACTCATGTTGTAATTTGATTTCCATTACAGCAGGGTTGGGAGGTGGGGCCTTTAAAAGGTTATTAGATTGTTGAGGCCTTTCTCATGGGAGTGGGCTTGAGTCTGCCTCTCATTTTTTTTGCCTCTTCTGTGCATACCCACTTGCCCTTCCATGCCGAGGCTCTCGCCAGATGCTGGCGCTGTGCTCTTGGATTTCCAGCCTGCAGATCTAAGACCTTTTATGTCATCTGGTATGCAGATGTTGATGTGGCAAATGTTTATTCTTTTTTTTCTTCTTTAGAGAGAGAGAGGGAGAGAGGAAGAGAAAGAGAAAGGGAGAATCAATTTTATTTATTTATTCATCTGGCCTTTGTTTCTCCAACACTTTGTTGTGTATGTGGTGCTGGGGTTTGAACCTGGTTCCTTGTACATGCCAGGCAAGTGCTTGAACCACTGAGCCATCACTGCAGTCCTCAAATGTTTATTCTTTATACCTGTTGGGAAAGATCACCAGACTCAGCTTCCTTTCAACTGGTAAAACCAGCAATGCACCTTCATCCTTCTTCCTCAGGGCTTTATCTACTACAGGGATGAGAGCAAGCAGAATGGACTAGATACACAGAAATTAGCAAGTACCCTAGACCCTTTGGTAATGCACATGCATCCAGATGGTGGGAAATAAGTTGTATGGGAATTCATATGAAATTTCTTGGGGCCCAGAAATCTGGGGTGCATTAAAATATCACTTCTAAGGTGAAAGACAAAGTGCTACCTCTGGCTCTGTACCACTAAGAAAGGGGTGCAGTACTTAGTAAGCCTCTTTGGATTTTGAAAGTAACTTATAATTCATTTGGGCATGCTGCTTTAATTTATCAGATAACTCAAATGTGTAGTAGTTTTAAGCAGGTCCCAAAATAAGAGAACTCTCTGTAACAGGTATAGGCTGATGTGCAAACTGACCTGCTCCTTGGAACTGTCAGGTCCAATGATACTTCAAGTGTCAGTACTTTATAGAGTTACAAACCGTGTATGGAATCTTCAGCAGACTCTAAAGATGAATCACAGAGCAAATCTTCAGGATTTTTCATAAAACTATACCATTCTTTTTAGTTAACTACTTTCCTTTTGAGACATAATAGCTGACTTGTGGGGAGAAGGCTACTAGAGACTAAATGTTTGACTCTGGATAACCAAGTTACCATGTGACCTGAGTTGCTTATCATAAGCCATAAGGTAGATATTCCCATCAGTATTCTATCATCAAGTGGAAGAGAATACGCATGTGTGATAGAACTTGAGCAGCCCCTAAAGGCAAAAACAAATTGCATGAACAAGTGCCTCCAATTCCCATGGCTTCTATTCCTGCTAACTGCTTGTCCTTTTCAACTTACCTCTATGACCCCATGAGAAGTTCTCTATGACTGAGAAGTTGACTGAGGAATAAAAAACTCCTAGCTGGGCGCAGTAACACACACCTGTAATCCCAGCAAGTGAAGCAGGAGGATCACAAATTCAAGGCCAACCTCAACAACTTAGCAAAAGACCCTAAGCAACTTAGCGAAACCCTGCCTCAAAAAAAAAGAGTTGGGGATGTGTCTCAGTGGTTAAGCGCTCCTGAATACAATGCAAAAAACAAAAACAAAACAACAACAACAAAAAACTCCTGACCCTGTTCATGGATGATTCTTCATGGGATGAGTTGGTTCAGCATGATTTGGAATTTCACATACTAGCTATAGGAAAAGAATTGCAGCACCACTGTCCCATTCAGAAGGGACCCAAAAGAGAAGTTGAAAAATCCCCACTTTGTTCAGAAGTTTGAGCAATACATACGATTTCTTATTTTTCCTGGAAGGAGAGCGAGCCAGAGGTACGGTATACACTTTTTAAAAAGTTTGTGTGTGGTATGTTGTTATGGCTGAAAGTTTGACTTGGTACTCAGGGTGTCAGAGGGAGCACATTTAGAAAATAGGTGATACGGAAGTCTGGGCGAGAGGTGTGTGAATGAACCACGATGAGCTGGCACGAAATGCGAAAAGATTTGTTTCTTCTGTGAATGCTCACCAAAGTGCAATCGGAAGTGGAGGAGGATCTTAATAAACAGGGCATTAAAATACCCTATTTCTTTCCTCAACCATTTTTGCTGTCCTTCTCTGTCTTTGCCCAGTGGCTTGTGATTCCATTGTACAGAGTCCAGGGACAGAAATTATGCATGGTTTGGTAACATGGGCTTCTATTCATCAAGTTTGATCTATCTACAGCCACTGCTGAGCGGCCAACCTGCCAACAGTTGAGACCAATACTGAAACTTCAATGTGGCATCGTTCCCCAGGGTGAACAGCTTATCACTTGATTCACTTGATAGCAGATTGAGAGAATCAACTTTTATTTAGTTTTTCATGTGGCTTTCGTTGCTCTGACACTCCGTTGTATACATGGTGCTGGGGTTTGAACCCCAGTCCTCACGTGTGCCAAGCAAGTGTTGTAACCACTGAGCAACCGCTCCAGCCCTAGCAGGTTGATTACACTGAAACACTTCCATTGTGAAGAGGCCAGCTTCTTCTCACCAGGGGTCGCTTAATTTAAATAGGGAGTTTTCCTTCCCTGTCCAATTCACCAACTTGCAGAATACCTTGCTATTATGGTATTACACTAACCATGGCTTGTGATTGAGGATCTCCTTTTATAGGGTATTAAAGTATGGCGAAAGGCTTATGATCATAGAATTCAAAGGTCTTACAATTTACCTGGTCACTCTGAAGTAAATTATCTAATAGAATGGTGGAATGATCATTTTGAGATTCAGTTACTGTTACTCTTTGGATGTGAGATGTCCCCCCAAATCTCCCATGTGAGAGGCAATGCAGGAAGGTTCAGAGGTGAATGATTGGTTATGAGATCTTTAACCGAATCAGCGAGTTAATCCTCAGATAGGGATTAACTGAGTGGTAATTGAAGGCAGGTAGGGTGTGCCTGAAGGAGGTGGGTTGTTGGAGGCATGTCTTTGGGGTATATATTTTGTATCTGGTGTGGAGTCTCTCTCCCTCTCTCCCTCCCTCCCTTTTCTCTCTGCTTTCTGGAGCCATGCCTAAAGTCGATTCCCTGTGCCACACTCTTCCGCCTTGATGGTCAGCCTCACCTCCAGCCCCAAGGAATGGAGCCAGGCTTCCATGAACTAGGACCTCTGAAGCCATGAGCCCCTAAATAAACTTTTCCTTCTAAATTTGTTCTTGCCATGTCTTTTTAGTCACAACAACATAAAATCTGACTAAAATAGTTACTATGCCATCTGAGTACTCACACGGGACAGAGCTGTAGGAAAGCCGTATGTGTCCTGAATCAATGAAAAATATGTAGTGCTATTTTTCCTTTTTTTTTTTTTTTTGAGGGACTGAACCCAAAGAGCCTTAACCATGGAGCCACATCCCCAGCCCTTTTTATTTTTCACTTTGAGACAGGGTCCAGCTAAGTTGCTAAGTTGCTGAAGCTGGTTTTGAACTTGCGATCCTCCTGCCTCAACCTCCATAGCTGCTGGGATTACAGGTGTGCACCACTGCACCCAGCTTTGTAATACTGTTTTTCCCATAGAC
Source organism: Aplodontia rufa (assembly GCA_004027875.1). Lineage (NCBI taxonomy): Eukaryota > Metazoa > Chordata > Mammalia > Rodentia > Aplodontiidae > Aplodontia > Aplodontia rufa. The sequence continues at coordinate 7,539 of PVKS010031731.1, forward strand.
AGGTCTGAAAATCAAGGGGTTGAAATGAGAATGGTTTCGCTTATTGTCACTCTTGGTGATCCACTAGAGAAACTTGTATTCTAGCCCACAATTTTGTTATTATATTAACACAAGCATATCAGTATTATTGCTAAAAAATATTTTCTTCCCTGAAGCTCATCAAAGTGATCAGGGTCATTTATGCACTTAAAGCAACCAGAAAAATATACAAAAACTGTATGAGATTTATCCAGAACCACAAAAAATGAGTGCACATGTTGAGATTAAAGACATAGATGTGATAAATATTTAAATGTTTCCTACTTGAGCCCTACCAAGTCATTAAAATTCAGTGAACTGGAAAAAAAATTTCAGTGAACTGATTACATGTACCTTGAATCATTTAATCCCCACAAGAACCTATGAGGTAAGTGTTATTAACACCAGTCTACAGATGCAGAGGGAGGAACATAAAAAGCCTGTGGGCTTCAATAGCCGTCACACTGGCTGGAAGATCAGGACCAGGAAAACGCATGTGGAAAGTCAGAATTGGGGGGAGGGGCTGCCAATTTTTATGTGAGTTGTCTCATTTAATTTTCACAGTAATTCCTTAAGGTAGCAATTACTATTCTCAATTTATAGACAAGGAATCTAAGACTCAGAGTTAACTGATATGCCAAAGATCACAGAGCCAACAAGCAGAAGAACCACGATTTACCCAGGACTGCCCAGATCAAGGGCTCATAGCCTTTTATAACATGTGGGCTGCGTTCTGGCCATCTCTTGGGGTCCAACTGCCCAGAGCCCAAACACTCCATAGGTGATGCTTAGGGAAGGTGAGAGGGCCTAGATAGCCTGAGTAATAAATGCATGACAGAGGCTGACTCTCGATCAAGGGTGCACTTGGCAGAATCCGGATGCTATGTAGTTTGAATTCTACGCTAAAGACAATGGAAAACCTCACAAGGACACAGGGGCAAGATCAGAAGTAGATTACCACACCAAAGACAGGGCTGTAAATCCAGATGAGGGGTGAAACTGCACACTGGGACATCAGAAGGTTTGTCAATAATCCAGGTAAGAAATTGCAAGCCCTTAAAACAAAGTTTGTCTGTGAGTACAGAGACGGGAGAGAAAGATGAAGATATTTTCCATCTCCAGGCTCTCTTTCATTCCCTAGTCAGTGCTGGAATTTCTTCTCTCCCAGAGTAACAGAGGTATGAGTGGCAGCACTGATTCCTTGCACTAGGCAGGTGACTGCCTGTGCACTGTTGAAAGAACCCTGAAGGCCCAGAATTCCAATATGCTGCCTCCACCAGAGTCCTTTTTACAACTGTATTCATAGAAAGCAAACACTGAGTACTTGGTGATAATTTGTTTAATGACATCTTTAGGGGCTACCATTTGAATCTTAGCCAACTGTGAGGAAAGGCTGAAAGAGAAGTATGTTGAAGCAACTGGCAATTCTGGAGGACCAGATGTCCAGGAATTCCTGAGAACGAGAGGAGGCCATACTTCTTGGAGGGATGAGCAGGGGGTTCCCTGAACATAAATAATTCCTGCCCTTTGGCTTCCAGGAATTTTTGAGCTTTGTCTTTTCCCTCTACTTCTGGCTCAGCATTTTTTTTTCTTTTTTCTTTTTTGGTATGGGGATTGAACCCAGGGGTACTTAACCACTGAGCCATATCTCCAGCCCTCTTTATTTTTTAGTTTGAGACAGGTCGCTAAGTTGTTTAGAGCCTTGCTAGGTTGCTGAGGCTGACTTTGAACTTGTGATCCTCCTGTCTCAGCCCCCTCCTCCCTAAGCCACTGTTTTTTTTTTTAACATACACACAACATAACAATTTAACTTCTCTTTATGCACAAGGATTCCCAGAATAAACTTGGTACACTGCAACCAGAGCCTGGAGGAAGCCTATTCCTCTGGTGTATTTTTCCACCAGAGGGAGATGTTGCAAAAGGGGCCCATTCAGACTTGTAGGTCCTATAAGGAACCTCCCAAAAAGCAGAAGCAGCTTCAGCAGATCCCAAGTCCCACCCCACACAGTTCCTAAGCCCTTGCCTACGACTGAGCCAAAAGGCATCTAAACAGTCTGGGAGGATGAGAAAGTTATTTTTTTCTTCTTTGTTTTATCCCTTGGGAGTGGTACCTGGGTAAGTCTTCAAGACTGGAAGGTTGAGGTTCACCCTTTTTCCCACCTGTGGCAGTCTGTCCTTGCTTTTCTCTGCCAGCTCATGCCCCCTAGCTTGGTAGCCTCAGACAAGCCAGTGAGACATTCAAACGCTGTTTGCTTTTAGTTGCTGATAGTTAAAGATTAAGCTGCTGGTAAGCTGATTGCACAATAATCTTTCCAGAAAAAAATCTTTTAATTAAGTTTACATAGAAACAATTGGTTGCAATTGTAGACATTAGTCAATTAGAAGATGTCAGAGAATAGGGCTGTGGGGGCTGGGAAGGTGGAGACTGGGAGTGGGTACAGGGAGATCGAGGAATACATGCAAGATTTTGGGGATAGACATTTGTCTATGGGTTAAGCAGTGCAGGCGACAACACTCCCAAGACAGATTCTGCTCCCCTGTGGTTGGATTATGACTCCCAGGAATTCTCCTATTTTACTCTGAGGTGGGCAGGTGCGACCGTCCCAATGTCCCAATTCTTCTCTCTGAACAGTGGAGCAGCACCGACCAAGGACGTCGGGTCCGGGCAAGATGGGGAATTGTGTGTCCCTTTGGGAGCCACGTGCCGCAGATCTGGGGTCGGGCGGTTTCTCGCAGAACACGAGCTCCTTGTTGCGGGCTGTGTCCGATGCACCTCCCGGCTGCAATGGGGCGCGGAGGCTCTGGACGATCCCGAGCGGCCCGGCGGGTCCGGAGTGAGCCGGCACCGGCCAGAGGGCTGAACCCAACGCGGGCTCGACGCGTCAGGGAGGGCCACCACCTCGGGGCTGGGGAAAACTCCTGGCCGCGGAGGCTTCTTTCCCGCCCCTTAGGCTGCTCTGGTCCGTGGGCTCCTGCCTGCTCCCGGTGCCCAGGGGCCCGCGGGCGGCCACGCGACATCGCTCCGGTCCCGCGGACTCGGTTGACCCAGGAGCGCCAAGCGGATGCGCTCGCAGCAGGCGCGGGTGCAGGCCGAGGCCTTGGGGACCCAAGAGCGGGTCCCCGCCGAGTGACCTCGACCTCCGGGGCCATCCAGTCTCTGCGCACTGTCACCGGCACGCGTTTCTGTGGGGTGGTTCGGGCCTCCAGCCAGGGAACAGGCAGCTCCCCTAGCTGCGGGCTTGGCCTTGTGGCCCCAATCGCAGCCCAACGACGGGCAGCTCCGCAGCCCCCTCCACCGGTTCCCCAGCCTGTTCCTGGGACCCAACCCGCGCCACCTCCGCCAGCTTACTGTCGGGAGTCCACTGGGGCTGCAGGTGTTAACCTAGGCACCTCTCGCTGTTGGGACCTAGAAAGTCCCCGAGCAGGAAGACCCAGGGCCCTGTGGGTGAAAATGAAGAGACAGAAAGCTGCCAGACGTTAACTATTGGAATTGAAGCTCAGTGGAAAGTTATGCCGCTTTTGTTATTTTTTTTTTAAATTAACTTCATCGAAGTACAGTTTGTACGCAATAAAATGCATCTATTTTAGGTGAATATTTAGATGAATTTTGACACATTTATACACCACTACCATGATCAAGATTACACTTCCATCTCTTCAAAAGTTATCTTGTAGCCCCAGTAACACACACACACACACACACACACACCAGAGAGAGAGTGAGAGAATTAACCTCATTTAGTTTTTCGTGTGGCTTTCGTGCTCCGACACTCCGATGTGTACGTGGTACGTGGTGCTGGGGTTTGAACCCGTGTCCTCTCTCATGCCAGGCAAGCGCCTCAATCCCTGAGCCACCGCTCCAGCCCCCATACGTAGTTATCTTGGGCAGTGTCCCAGACTACTCTCAGTGCCTCTCCACCTCACCCACGCACTTGGGTTCCATGCAACTACTGAACTATTTTCTGCACACTATAGATTACATATTTATATTCTGTGCCTAGCTTCTTTCACTTAGTATAACGTTGTTGAGAATCATCAGTATTGTAGGAAGAGTCATTAATTTAACCCCTTATTTATTGTTGATATTGCATTATCTGGTTGCATAGCAATTTGTTTATACTTTTGTCCATAGATATTGGGATTTTTTTTAACAATTTGGGCTATTAAACTTTTATGAGAGTATGTGGGAACTAGAACTTCATTTTTCTTGGATGCATATCTAGAAATGGAATTGCTAGGCCATATCAGATCAAGTATTTTCAATTTTATAAGAAATTGGTCAACTATTTTTCTGAAGTGATTGGAGAACTTTACCTTCCCACTAGTAGGAAGCTTCATTTCCACACATTCACCAACATTTGTACTATCAGTCTTTTTTTTTTTTTAAACAGTTAAGTTGCTTAGGGTCTTGCTTAAGTTTCTGAGTCTGGCTTTGAACTTGTGATCCTGCTGCCTCCACCTCCGCAGCCTCTGGGATTACAAGTGTGCACCACAGTGCCTAGCTATTCATTTGCTTTGATCAGATTCTTTGCTTATATTTTTGAGTGACAAAAGTTCTTTATTTAGGATGGAAGTCTGCATATTTTTCTTAAGTCTGGCTTGTCATTTTTTCTCTCTCTCTGTACTGGGGATTGAACCCAGGGGCTCTCTACCATGTAACCACACTTCTGGCCCCTTTTTATTTTTTCTTTGGAGAGGGTCTTGCTAAATTACCAAGGTTGCTGGGTTGGAGTGATGCCTCAGTGGTAGGTAGAGCGCTTTCCCAGCATGCACAAGGACTCACACACACAACTAAGTGTCAGAAAAACTAAAACCAGATGAAAAAATAAAATTGATTCTCTCTCTCTCTCTCTCTCTCTCTCCTCTCTCATCATTAAAAAATAAAAATAAATTGCCAATGTTGGCCTCCTGCCTCAACTTTAGTAGCTCAATTCTGCATTTCAAAGACTTAACTTTTAATTTTCTTGAAGCCCATTGATGAATATTTACCCTTCTGGCTTGTGATGTTTGGATCCTAGTTAAGAAATCTTTTGCCTTTGAAATTGCCTAAGAAATTTTTTCCTTTGCTTTTTTCTTACAAGTTTTATAGTTTTAGCTCATATATTTATGCCTATGATTTTTTCTGGTAAATTTTAATATATGGCATGAGATAAGGGTTGAGGACCTTCCCCCCCACACACATTGATATCCCATTGTTTCAACATCATTTCATTTGTTGAATAACCTTAGCACCTGTGGTAGCTAGACCTTAAGGTAGCATCTAATGAGCACCTTCTATAATTCAGGCCCTTATGCAATGTCTCCCGTTATATTGGTTGTATTGCAACTGATAGTATCCAGTTTTGCAGAAATGGAGGAGTATGACTTGCAGTGCTGGGGCGTAAAAACATTGGCTTCTACTTTGCTCTCTTGGATCACTCTCTGGGAGAAACAAGCTGGATACTATAACCACTCTATGAAGAGTTTTAATTAGTCAGGTCCTGAAGCCTCCTACCAAGATCCAGAATCTACCTGCTGGACAGGTAAGTGAGCCATTTGTGGGATAGATCCTTTAACCCCACCCAAGCATTCAGATGCCTAGTCTTGACCAATATCTTGACTGCAACCTCATGACAGACTGAACTAGAACCACATGTCTAACCTGCTTCTGAATTCTTAACCTACAGAAATGATATTTTTTAACTATTAATTCTGGTCCATGGATTAATGTCTATCCTTACATCAGTGCCACACTGTCTTGATTACTTTGGCTTTATGGTAAGTCTTAATGACCTTTAATCTTTCTTTAAAAATTGTGGGGTACTTTTTGTCTTTTATGTCAATTTTAGAATTAGCTGATCAATTTATTTTCTTCTTTTTTTAAGACAGAGGGATAGTGAGAGATAAAGAGAAAATCAGTTTTATTTAGTTTTTCATATGGCTTTCATTTCTCTGACACTTCGTTTTGTATGTAGTGCTGGGGTTCAAACCTGTGTACTTGCACATGCCAGGCAAGCATGTAACCACTGAGCCACTGCAACAGCTCCTAGTGTATCAATTTTTTAAAAAAATTCTTGTTGAGGGCTGGAGTGGTGGCTCAGCAGTTGGGCACTTGCCTGGCATGCACAAGGACCTGAGTTTGATCTCCAGCATGATGTATACAAGTGAATGTTGGAGAAACAAAGGCCAAATGGAAAATAAATAAAATTGATTCTCTTTCCCCGTCTTTCCCTCCCTCTCTCTTTGAAAAAAAAAAAAAAAGGTGTGTTGCTGGGCTGGCTATGTGGCCCAGTGGTAGAGTTGTATGTGCAAGGTCCAGAGTTCAATCCTCAGTACTGGAAAAAAAAAAAGAGTGTTTTGCTTCTTGGTGATTCTCCATTTATCTTTCAGTTATTGAGTTAAATTACATTGTAGTCAGAAAATATACTCTGTATTTTTTTCATTTTATTTTGTTTTTACATACCAGGGATTGAACTCAGGGGTGATTAACCACTGAGCCACATCCCTAATCCATTTTATTTTTTATTTTGAGATAGGGTCTCACAAGTTGCAGAGGCTGGCTTTGAACTTGTGATCTTCCTGCCTCAGTCCCCTGAGTTGCTGGGATTACAGGCATGTGCCAACATGCCTGGCTACTCTGCATGGTTTTAATTATTTCAAATATATAGTGACTTATATTTTGACCCACAATACAATCTGCTTTGGTAAATATTTAGTATTCATTTGAAAAGATATGTACTCTTGTGTAGAAATTCAATTAGATCAAGTTGGTTTGTAGGATTGTTCAAGTCTTTTATGTCTTGACTGTTTTGTATGTGGAAGGTCCATTTCTACAACTATTGAGAAAAGATTGTTGATGTTTCCAACCATACTTGAAGATTTGTCCATTTCTTTTTTCATTCTATGAAATTATATTTACTGTGTGTCATAGCTGTGTTTTAGTCTACTTTGTTGATAATATAGCTACTTCAGCTTCCTTGTATCCAAGTCTTCAGATTTGAAACAGATTTCTTATAAGGAATATACAGTTAGATTTTGCCTTTTTTCTTAACTTGATCTGACAATTTCTTCTTTTTAATTACAATGTCTACAGCATTTCATGGATTGAACCCAGCGGCACTTAACCACTGAGCCATACCCCCAGTCTGTTTTATATTTTATTTTGAGACAGTGTCTCACTCAGTTGCTTAGGGACTCACTAAATTGCTGAGGCTAACTTTGAACTTACAAACCTCCTGTCTCAGCCTCCCGAAACACTGGGATTATAGGCGTGCACCACTGAGCCTGGTTTACAAAATTTTTAATGACAAATTTGCTGTCATTCTTATCTTTATTATCTTAATTCCTCTGTAGAGAAACTGTCTTTTCACCTCTGAATGCTTTTCAGACTTTTCTCTTTATTACTAGTTTTTGGTGTTTGGTTATTATTTGTCTTGGTATGGGATTTTTTTTTTTAAAGAGAGAGGGACAGTGAGAGAGAGAGAAAATCAATTTTTAATTTTTATTGAGTTTTTTACATGCCTTTTGTTGCTCCGACACTTAGTTGTGTACGTGGGTGCAGGGGTTTGAACCCATGTACTCGTGCATGCCAGGCAAGCACCATAACTGCCAAGCCACCGCTCCAGCCCCTTGGTATGGGAGTTTTTAAATGTTTATCATGCTTAGGATTTTTTGAGCTTCTTGAATCATCAGGGTTATAGTTTTAGTCAAACTTGGGAAATTATCAACTGTTTTCTCCCTCCTCTTTTTCCTCCTTCCTTCTTCTTCCTCCTTCTTCTCCTCTTCTGTCTACTTCCTTTCTTTGCTATACTGGGATTCCAATTATATGTACATCTTGTACCTATTATACATGTCCAACAATACATAAACAAGTCCACTTGATATTGTTCCACAGGTCACTGAGCAGCAATATTACTTTTTTTTTTTTTAAAGAAAGAGGGACAGTGAGAGGGAGAGAAAGAGAGAATCAATTTTATTTTAGTTTTTCATGTGGCTTTCCTTGCTCCGAGATTTCGTTGTGTACGTGGTGCTGGGGTTTGAACTCGTGTACTCGTGCATGCCAGGCAAGCGCCATAATCACTGAGCCACCACTCCAGCCCCTATTTTATAACATTTATGACTGCTAAATTCATTATTTTTGTCATTTGGGGGTCTGTTTTTTTTCCTTCAGTATTGATGATCAAACCAAAGGGATCTCTATCATTGAGCTATGTCCCCAGCGCCTTTTTATTTAGAAATAGGGTCTCACTAAAGTGCCAAGGCTGACCTCGAACTTATGATCCTCCTGCCTCAGGCTCTTATGTCACTGGGATTACAGGGGTGTGCCACCATGCCCAGTTATGGGAATCTAGTTTTATGGAATGATATTTGTCTTCCAGCTTTGACTAACATGGTCCTGTTTCTTGTTATACGTAGTAAATCTTGACCGGTTGCTAGCATTGTGAATTCTCTGCTATTGAGTGGCTACCTCATGTTGTACTTTTTTTGGGCTTGCCAAAATTTAAAAATTGTTGAGTTGTTACTGGCAGGTAGTAAGTTATTTTCAGGTTAATGTCATCCTTTGGAAGCTTGTTCTGTAGGCCTAGAGAAACCTTTATTCTAGGGCTTACTTAACAACACTTTTTCCCCCCATACTGGGGGTTAAAACCAGGGGCCCTTAACTACTGAGCGACAGCCCCAGCCTTTTTTATTTTTTACTTTGAGACAACATCTTGCTAAATTGCTTAGGGGCTCACAAAGTTGCTGAGGCTGGTATTGAACTTGTGATCCTCCTACTTCTACATCCTAAGAGGCTTAACCACACTTTTTTATTTTTATTTTTTGAGAGAGGGAGGGAGTGAGTGAGAGAAAGAGAGAATTGATTTTACTGATTTTTTTCATCTGGTCTTTTCTTCTCCAACACTGGCTGTGTATGTGGTGCTGGGGTTTGTACCCAAATCCTCACGCATGCCAGGCAAGTGCAGTAACTGCTGAGCCAGAGCTCCAGTCCCCTTAACCACACTTTTAAAATGAGGCCTTTCTATGGTCTTTCCAGTCTGTCTGGAAAGAAGTTAAATGATTCCCAGCCCCGGGTCACCTTTGCACATTGCTGGGTTTCCAGCTCCCAGGGAGGTGGTGGTTCTTCCTTGGAAGCTGTTCTTGCTCAGCCTCAGCCTCATGGGATCTCACCCCAAGGGTATGCTGACGGTTTAGCCGGGGATGTGAGCTCAGCCCCTGTGCAGGACTCTTTTCTTTGGTGCATCTCCAAGCTCTGATCTCTTCAGTTTGGGGAGGTTGCTGAGCTCTCTTCGGGTTTCTTTTACAGTGTGACCTGTGCACTCTCCAGGCAGTCAATGGGTACAATCATAGGTCTCTCTTGCTTCTGTGGTTGCTCCGTTGGGGAGATCCATTCCCCATCCAGAGACAGTTGGATGCCAAGACAGATGACATGGACCAAGGGGCTGTGGAAGCATTCATTGCTCACAGGGTAGAACTTTCTGGGGGAGAGCAGAGCAGGCACCAAAGCTCTCAGATAACATGGGCAAGAAGAGGAGTGAATGGCTTTGGTTTGTAATGTGCTTGGATCCAGGGTAAAGGTTCCTGCACATAAGCCATCTTTTGTTTTTCTGGTGATGCTGGGGGTCAAACCCAAGGCCTCTCACATACTAGGCAACCACTTTCCCATTGAGCTACACCCCCAGCCTGAGCCATGTTTTGAACTGCCCCTGCTGGCACCAAGGAAGGAGGCATGTGACCTTTCGGGCTTGCTTAGATGTGTCAAAAAAGGAAAAAGAATGAATGAGGCTTGAAGATTGTCAGCAGTCAAACATCAAAAATGATGTCAAACTCTTTCTGCAGTTGACCTGCACTGAACCTTACCCAGGATCTGAAAATAGTTATTTTATATATTTAGTTTCTTTTTCTAGTTATTTTTAGCTTTAAATCAATTGCCATAGCAGTTAATCCATCAGAGAGGAGGCAGAAGTCTCTGTGCCGCATGGAAACTGGGTTTGCCGTGATGTGCTCATCTAGGCCAGGTGACTGGGGAGGACCTTATTTTGAATGGTTGATGTTATAAAGCCTGGAGCAGGTACTAGGCAGATTGGTGGCCCAGGTGAGGTAGGCCCTCTCTGAGGAGGTCTCCAAACCACCTCTGGCAGGGAAGGCAAAGAGAACTCGTTAATTTCCTGACACTCCTCGCAGAAAAGGCTGCACACAGGTCTGGATGTGTGTTCAACATTTGCAAAATACGTGGCCATTGTCAAAGCAATTCTGTATACTTCGTCTCCTTTACCTTCCTAGAACAAATGGGAGGGGGGTGGGCATTCGGTAGAGGAAGTGCTTTGTTCTTCAGTAAATTAAAAATGACTCCGAGGGGCTGGAGCGGTGGCTCAGTGGTTACAGCGCTTGCCTGGCATGTGCAAGTACGCGGGTTCAAACCCTAGCACCAGCCTCACCCAGCACCACGTACTCAGTGACCTCTTGGAGCAACAAAGTCCACATGAAAAACTAAATAAAATTAATTCTGTTTTTCCCTCTCTCTCTCTCTCTCACTGTCCCTCTCTCTTTAAAAATAAATAAATAAATAAACACCAAGTCTTAGTTGATAGGCCGGTAGAAATGAAAAAGGGGAGAGAGAACTGACCCAGGAGAAGAGAGGGTGAAGACTGGGAAAACATTGACTTGCCAGGGTGAGTGTCAGCACTCGGTTCCCTTTGAGGATACTAAAAGTCTACTCTTCAGATAAAGATAAGAATTTGCTCACAAAATACATAGCTATTAAGTGTTTGGACCCAAACCCTGGTGCTCAGCGCTCAGCCGACAGTATCTTGGGAACAGCTCAGACTTGAGTTCTGTGAAAACCAGACCTGGACTTCCAATCTCCACAGATGGAGGAACTCAGGACATCCACTCAGCAAGTGACTCTTTCTCTGGAAAGAGTCTTTGAAACTCCCAAAGTTCCAGGGCCTTCTGGACTGAGCTCATGTCAAGCCTTTCGGCAGGCTGGTCTGGGTAATAACTTGTCTGCCCCTGGTGTCTCAGATCCCAGCTGATCTCTCCCCACTGAGAAGTCTAAGTGGCCCAGGGGTGGAGAACAGAGTGGAAGGGCAGCTGTCCCACATTGACAGAGCTACCCTCTAGGCAGAGGAAGCAATGTGAAGGGAGAAGAGAGCCATGATAAAGAGACCAGGGGTCAGAGAGGCTCCTAATCGCCTTTCTTTCTTTTTTTTTTTTTTTTTTGGTACCAGGGATTGAACCCAGGGGTGCTTAACCATTGAACCACACCCCCAACCCTTTTTATTTTTTTATTTTGCCCTAAGTTGTTCAGGGCCTAGCTAAGTTGCTGAGGCTGGCTTTGAACTTGCAATCCTCCTTCCTCAGCCTCCACAGTCACTGGAATTACAGGCACGGCACCCAGCCTAGCAGCCCTTCTGGATAGTCATATTACCTGGAGTCCTACATTCCCCTGTGTTGTCTCTTCATATGCAGTAGGAATACACTAAATAGTTGCTGACATGTTTCCCTGCTTTGTGGACATGTAGGTGGGTGTGAGGAAGGATGAATGCATAACATGGGAGGGTGCCTGCATGGAGTGCGGCTGTATAGATAGAGCTCTGAGGGTCTGTGGGGCTGTTCTCTCTGTGAGCCAAGCAGTCTGCATTTCAAGCTGTGCGTGTTAGTGCGTACCCATGGCACAGATTCTTAAGAGGCCAAGGCAGGAAGATGGCTCAAGCCCAGGAGTTCAAGACCAGTTTGAGAAACGCAGTGGCACCAGTTCTAAAAAAAAAAAATGTGGGGCTCAATGACTCATACCTATAATCCCAGCAACTGGGAGGCTGAGGCAGGAGGATCACAAGTTCAAAGTCGGCCTCAGCAACTTAGAGAGGCCCTAAGCAACTTAGTGAGACCCTGTCTCAAAATAAAATCTAAAAAGGGCTGGGGGTGGGGGCCTGGAGCAATGGCCCAGCAGTTATGGCACTTGCCTGGCATGCACAAGGACGCAAGCTCGAACCCCAGGACCGTGTACACAAGGAAGTGTTGGAACAATGAATGGCACATGAAAAAAATAAAATTGAGGGCCTGGAGTGATGGCTCAGCAGTTTCAGCACTTGCCTGGCAAGCACGAGGACCCGGGTTCAAACCCCAGCACCACGTACACAACTGAGTGTTGGAGCAACTAAAGCCATGTGAAAAACTAAATAAAGTTGTTTCTCTCTTTCTCTGTCTCTCTCACTGTCCCTCTCTCTTTTAGAAAAAAATAATAAAGTTGATTCTCTCTCTTTCTCTCTCTCACTGTCCCTCTCTCGCTAAATAAATAAACTAATTAACTAATTAAGAATAATAGAAGTTGGGGATTTAGCTCAGTGGCAGAGCACTTGCCTAGCACGTGCAAGGCCCCGAGTTTGGTCCTCAGCCCTGAAAAAAAAAAAAAAAAGGAGAAGGAGAAACAAAGGGCTGGGGATGCAGCTTAGTTGTTAAGTGCCCCTGGGTTTAATCCCTGGTACCAAAAATAAATAAATAAATAAAATTTCCAGTCTTCTTATAGAGGTCTCCAGATGAGAATGGGCAGATATCCCAGAGGGGATTCCGCACGGGTCTTCTGGGAACTGTACTGGAGCAGTACCCCTTTCCCTTGCAGCGAAAGAGCTCTCAGGCTCCATCACCACACCTCCACCAGTCCCTAGTGACCTGTTAAAAGACTTCAAAGGAGAAACTTCAGGTTGGAAACCTCACTTGCCATTCACATTTTTTAACACGGACGACTTGACCCTGAAGAACATCTCTGAGTGCTAATTAGCCTCTGGAGAGGAGGGAGGAGAGAATACAACGCAGAAGGCCAGAGCGAGCTGCTGAGACAGCAGGGGAAATCAGCTGCTTCCTGAAATCTCTAAAATAACCTCAAGGATAAACAGGCTTCATGGAGGAGAAAAGACTGAGGGTGAACAGTCACAAAAGGATGTTCTGATCCCAGAGAGGAAAGAGGAGGCAAAGAGGTGGCGTGGGGATTCTGCTTTACCAAGAGGCACAGGAAGTGGCCTGGGCTGGGCTGTCCTTGCACAAAGAGGACAGAGACCACATAAAAGGAGGAGCACTAGACACTGGGAGTGGGGGGCAGGACTGGAGGTGTTGTCTAACCCTCACCCCCAATTCTGCTTCCCTTTATCTACTCTAACCCCAGCCACTGGGATCTGAATGCCTACTTTATTAGGAAGCAGGAAAAAAATAGCACCAGGAACATTTAGAAATACTATCTTCTTTACTTCTAACACTATCTATAGGAAGTTGATAACTAGGTAATTGTATTAGTGAGCTTTTTCCAAGCTGCAACTAAAGGACCCAACAAGAACAATTTTAGGAGGAAAAAGATTTATTCAGGGGATCACGGTTTCAGAGGTCCCAGGCCATGGAAGGCCGGCTCCATTCCTCAGGACTTGAGGTGAGGAAGGACATCAGGGCAGCAGGCATGGCTCCAGTGAGCAGAGAGCTCAAGGGGTCACATCAGGAAGCAGAGCAGAGAGAGCAACTGCAGGTCAGATTCAGAATATACACCCCAAAGGCACCCAGTGAGCCACCTCCTCTAGCCACGCCCCACCAACCTACAGCTGCCAGTTCATCCCTATCAGGGCATTAACTCACTGATTGGGTTAAGGCTTTTCTACCCAATCATTTCACCTCAGCCTTCCCGAATTGTCACATGTGAACTTTGGGGGACATCACATTCAAACCATAAAAGTAATACTACTTCCACTTTACAGATAAGGAAATGGAACTTCAAAAAGTCATGCCTGGTTCTATCTCCAGACAGTGGCTCAGTCTGCTTCCGTGTTAGTCACCCTTCTATTGCTGTGATAAAATGCCTGAATTAATTCACTTAAAAAGAAAGAAGGTTTTTTTTTTTTTGGCTTACAGTTTCGGGTTTTCAGTCTATGATTCGTGACTCCACTGCTTTGTGGCTGAGGTGAGGAAGCACATCATGACAGAAGTTTGTGGCAGAACAAAAAACTGTTCACCTCAGGGTTGGGAAGCAAGAGAGAAAGAGAAAGGGGCCAGGGTCCCACTAGCCCCTTTGAGGGCGTGTCTCCAATGACTTAACAATCTCCTGCTAAAGGCTCCGCTGCTTCCCCTAGCATTGTGCTCAAGACCAATCTTTAAACAGGAACACATGAGTCTCTGGGGGACACTTACTCAAACTACATCAGCTACTTCTTTTAGGTCTTGAAAGTTTGGTTTACTGCTATTGAATTGTTCAGTCTGCATCCCACCCACCCCCCACTACCCCACATCCCCACCCCAGTTACCAAGTAAAGCATGCTTACTGAAACACTGAAAGTTACAAAGAAGTATATAAAAATCATTTGTAATCTGTAGTGATATCTACTTTTTTCTATATACCTTGAATAACTCTTACAGATAGATACTGTTAGGAATGCTTTCAACTGTAATAGACTACCAACACAAAGATAAAAGGTACTTTTAAAATAAAGATTTACCTTTCTTAAGTAACAGGAAGCCTGTTACTACTGATGATTTAGTGGTTTAGGAACACATCAACATCTTGAAAATACTTTTTTGGTTTTTGCCTCATAGTTACAAAATAACTACTGCAGCTCCAAAAATCACTGCCAGATTCAAGGCAGTAAGAAGAGAAGGGGAAGTACCAGCACCGATTTTCTTTTCTTTTTTTTTGGTGGTGCTTTCCAAAGATACCTAACAGACTTCTGTTTATAGAACCTACTGGCCATACTGGATCACAAAGCTGCTCATACCTTACAGGGAGGCTGGGAAACATATTTTGCTCCTGTAGAGTATCACTGAAGTGGATTCAGGAGAACTGGGCTGGGAATGGGAATTATTAGCCCATCGATGATGGTCTACTACAGATTAACACTGGCCAGGCATTATTCATGCACCCATCTCTGAAATTGGGCTGAATTCTGCTTTCCTACGGTAATATGTACTGAAAATGGTGGAGGAAAATTTGGTATTATAAGCATAAAAGGAAAATGGCAAAGATATTTATTACATTCTACTGCATAACAAATCACCCCCAAATTTAGTGGCTTAAGACAAACATTTATGATTCCTCACCCTTCTGTGGATCCACTGAGCAGTTACTCTGTTCTTGAAAGTGAACTAATCATAGGGACCATTGACTGTTGTATTTGTCAGTTTTATGTTACTAAGAGAAATACTCGAGGCAATTAATTTTATAAATTGAAAAGGTTTATTTCGCCCTCAGCTTTGGAGATTCAAGGTCCAAAGAGCCTAGCACAGTCTTGGGCAGGGCTGCTCTTTGACTACATCATCTCATGGCAAAGATGGCAGTGGTGGTAAACGGTACAAGAGCAAAACACTCACATCTCCAATAGGAGCAGAGAGAAAGAAAGCACACATGGGGCCCACACTTCCTTTCAAAAGCACAGTCTCAATGACCTAACCGCCTTCCGTAAAGCCCTGCCCTAGGGACCAAGCCTTGAAATACAGGCCTTTGGGGGACATTCAAGATCCACACTATAGCAACTGGGTACCCACTAATTATTAGATAGTAACATCAGTCCACTTAAATGCATCCTCACACTTTCCTTTGCCCACTCCTAGCATCTGGGAGTATGTCTGGAAGGGGTTGTATTCTGAGGTATATTAATCACATTCAGAGGA